>PDGT01000122.1:472309-489407 GCA_003671415.1 Megathymus violae
TACTCGATATATTGGATATATATTCTTCTATTGCAAGTAACATTGATAACTAGTCTCTAGGGTACTTTCTGTTAAATATTAAATCTGGTTTTCCTATTGGATTTAATTATGACAATAAAAATTTCTCTTGTTTTGCCTGTGAGTTTTTTCAATCGATTTAAAATAAATCCCAGGTAATGCCTCTTTTATAAAGCTAAGCTATTTGTAAAATTTCCAAATTTTAGTTTAACATTAATCTGATAATTACGCCGGAACAGACATTCAAGAAATTATTAAAAAAAACCTGTTAAAAATATTCTAATGGCATTAACGCCTCACAAAGTTTGTGACAATATGACGTGACAACATGACAACGTAGATAAAGAAAATACTAATGTAGGTCACTAGTATCTAGTTGAATCCGTTCTCAGGTATGATGTTGTGTTAGGTGTGGACTCTCTTGGAGTTGACCGCGTACTGTCTGTTGGTGACACTGACGCCGCTCGGTAAGGCCGGCACCGTCTCCACGCACAAGTCCGCGCTGTACGTCACCGCGGCCGCCGTCAGCGCGCTGCAGCTGGTCAACTCCATGCTCCTTCTTGTCGCTGCTTATAAGGTATATTATTCTTTAATTCGCCGCGTTAATTGCTCAACAGCCTGTGTCGTTTATCGAGAAGCCAAAAGGTGCAATCGGAAGTGGATGAATGACTCCTGTGATCTTTTAGTGAGTTCAAGCCAGTGCACTGCCGATGATTTGTTAATATTCTTTATAGTCAAATGTATATAAAAAAATATTCTTGGCCTGAGTTTTAAGATTTATATATTAAAAAACATAACAATGACATGTACCGACGTAAGGTGATACTTAATATTTAAACTGAGACTTTAAACGTTAACATTGTGTCAATAATTAAATATATATTGAGCTAGTTTGTTTCACGTTTTACTTACAAACTTAAGCCACTTAGAAGAAAAAATAATGCATTCCTATTAAAAGGGTACCTTTTATATTAATATCCGACAAACAAACAGACGACCCACCTGATCGTAAGTGGACGTCGCACATGGACATTAGTAACACCAAAGATAAATGAGAATAAAATAAGAAAGAAGGTACTGGATCTCAAGCTCCCAGCCGGTACGCGACGAATCGTTTCGCGGCTGACTCGAGCAGGAGGGTGGTAGCTATCCAGGAAGGTTTCACGGAAAGATAATAATACCAGTATTAATGACTTAATAATAATACTCATAATAGATGATAAAATATTATCTTTACGCGAAGCTCTACCACCAAGCAGGCTGGTTACTGTCGCCTCTTATGACACCCCGTTCTGCCAACATGGGGTTGGGGACAGTATTCTAGGCCGCCCCAACTGTAAAGTATGGTTAAATAAAACTATTCTTATTGGAATTTTATTATAAATGTGTGTAGTGGGTACTAATGCCCGGGTTTAGGATTTCTGCACAACGACATTTGGCCTAAATGCTCAAAAATATATGGATTTCTGCAGTTATCTTTCATTATCAGCTCCACTCGGTCCGGAGATGCTTTAAGTACAGGAATATCATATAAGGTAAAATCGTAAATATTCCGCATTTGCTTAACCTCTCATCGAAAGAAAATAATTGATTTTTTCATTCAGAAACTGCCATTCCTAACGCTCCCGTGGACGATTGTGACGGGGATTCTGACCGCGATATTCTTCGTGATGTGCCTCACTGGCATCAGTCTCATCCTGCAGGATACCGGGGAGCTGTTGGAAGTGGAATCTTTCATCATATTTTTACATTTGGCTAGGGCTTGTGAGTATGAGATAAATGTAATATATTTTTTAATTTTTTAAAAGGATTCATTTCGAAGGAACGGTATCGCCTAGACGAGATCGAGAGGTTCACTGGGTGGTACAAAGTCTTTCGACCTTGTGGCAGATGGGACGTTATCCGTTATCGATTGCGTGCACCTTGTGTCGCCAAATACCCAGGCATGAAGGTACACGGCGAATATTTGAGCTGATTAAAATACACATAGACGCCAAGTAACAACTGGTGCGTTATACTGAATTGGGTTATATCAAATCAGGGCTGGTTCAACCTGATTGATATCTGATTCACACTGGATTCCCCAGTTACTTATACTGATACTGATCCATGGGGGCTGTTCCCCATCGTGGCCTCCAACCTCCCCTATAGCCACCCCAAGCCTCGCAAAACTGATCTGATTCTGATACTGGTCAATCTGATTTCTGATACTGAATACTGTTCGCAAACAGGCCATCCGACGCATCGATAACTGGTACACAACAATTATATAATTCTGATAATATATGCACTGAGAGACAATAATAAATTCACTTACTGATCTGGCTCCGGCAACGGCTGAACTCTGAATGCCCCAGAACAGCAGTGATTACCCACTTTTAATTACTATTTCTCTGTCGATTGTCAAGTAATTATTTTTCTACCCTCATTTTAGCTCGCATTCGCGACACCTTGAGCTGGGGATGTCCCCGGACTTGAAGTCAAAGATAAAACATTACGACTCTAGAACGATGCCGCGTAATTACAAGATAAACGTCAAAAAGTTACTTTCATTGCAGGTGTATCGGTGTACTGCATAGTGGTAGTCCATAGTCGCCACAAAGAGATGATGAACGAGGAGAACGAGGAGCGCTTCCAGCGTTCCGGCAAACTGTATCAACCCGTCAGTATCAGGGATCAAGCTTTGTAAGCTTCCTCGTGATGTGAAGACCTCTTATTATGGTACAGTGTGTCTCAAATAGGAATGCGATTTAATGTTACGTCTTTATGCGTATGATGTCTAGATATGTCCGTAAAGTGTATAGAGATATATCGATCTTACAGTATTGGGTATTTATGTATATATTAAGAATATAAAGCAATATATCAATGACTGATCTTTCTTACATGTACTATATCTACTGTTAATTATTTTAGGAAATAATAATTCGTTGTACCTACTTAATTAAGCAGTTATTCTAGTGATCATTTTGTTGTTTATGTTTAACTTAATTTTATTATCTTCTGTTATTATTATATTTGTGTTGTAAATAAAGAGCCTATACAGTGTTGTCACCTATGTGTTGGAATACGTAAATTGCTTGGAGGCCTACCAAATGTCTGTGTCTATTGAATACATTTCGAAGAGTGTGTGTTGGAACTACATATGATCTAATTTCCCCCCCTTCCTACTATCGAACAACTCGGCGCATGTCAGGCATGCACACTTCCGTTTCGTCTCATAAACATCCTCTCGGTACGGACGATGTCACGATCGCGACGTGCTTTACTTCTCCATTTTGTGATACGTACCTATTGTTCCCGTCCTTCCCGGTCGCTTCTCTGGGTATTTTGGAATTCAATAATCATGAATTCCGTCATAAATAAATCAATAAATATATTTTTTAAATATAGTATCGAATGGCGTAATCAATATATTGAATTTAATAATTATAATATTAAGATTAAAAAAAAACCACAGAAAGTCGATAGGAGAGATGTACACAAATCTTATAAAAGTATATTGCAAATGGGAAGCTGTAGATCTGCAATAAAATATAGATAATATCATATAAATAAATATATTATTAGATCTAAATTTCAAAGAAAGCTTACATAACTTACTTCACCAAGCTTAATGAGGCTAGGGAGGGTAACAGCTAGTATGACCGTATGACGATAAAATTAAATGTAGAGACAAAACCTATAGATTCATATAATTCTATAGATAATAGAATACATACAAAAATATATAATAAAATTCTATTACAATTGACAAAAATTCCATATTGTAAATTAAAAACTCATGGCAATAGCATTCTTATGTGGAAAGGTTATTATAAACTTGATGATTACTTCAAGGATAAGACTGCTTGGACATGAGTTTAATAGGTAGCCATAAGTGCGTTCTGCAACTGTAAGTAAGAAAAAAACTCCTGGGGAGTTCCTTGCCGCTTCTTCTTCCGGGACCACTCCCGGTAGGGATTTGTTGAAGCAATGGCGTAGTGACGTTTGAAAGGTGTTTGTAAAAACCAACTTCGAATAAATATTATTTCATTTAATTTCATAGTTTATCATTTGCACAATAACATATTATTATACTTATATACTAACTTACATATCGATCGATCAATGTGTTGTTGAGATAAAGAAGGACACAGACAAACAATAATTTTAAAATGGTAGAATGGGGTTAGTTAGTCATAAATGAACAGTAATCACCAAATATGACAATGAAATATAGCAAAAAAAAAGGTCTGGTTTAAATAGAGCCGGCCATGGTCGGCGTTTTCACTTCGCGTAAAATGTATTTAGGTTTTGCTTAAAATTAATAATAATTGACAAATTTTCAAGAATCATCTTTTACTGCAAACACGCACACTAGTTGAATTTAAATAAATCTATTGCACTGCTGCTTCGTTAACATTTAAAAAATCCTACAGCTATATGAACAACGCCATCAAAATATTACTTTTCGATATTGTCTATGTATAAAAAAATAATTCGAAAACGCTAAAATATGGCATGTGTATAGGGGTAACATATATCCTACGAAAAAAGAAATAAGTATTTATTCATAGCATAAATCATTGATTTGTTGATTGTCACTTTTGTCATTTCTGTATGGTCATTTTTTGTAAGTATTCGAAATTCATTTTCGCTACCAAAATGTTACATTATGTAGAGGCTCTATACTATAATGTATACTAAAATATTACACTGAGTTAGGCAAAGCTATAAAACTTACGTTGTATGTTGACACTGTCTTTGTAAAACGGAATGCGGCACACACGTCAATATAGAACTAATATTTCTACTTAGTCTGTGGATAAGACGTCAGTTTTAAATGATTTTGTTAGGTACCGACCTCACACCATAGAGTTACATAATAGAGGAACACTCAGCTCAAAATCGCGTCACTAAAACATAAATGTGCATGTGTGTGAAAAATACACTGCTGTGCGTGACTTTTAGTGATGTAAAAGTCACGTCCATGCATAATCGACATGAATGTCGACTATTCCATCACAGG
Source organism: Megathymus violae (assembly GCA_003671415.1). Lineage (NCBI taxonomy): Eukaryota > Metazoa > Arthropoda > Insecta > Lepidoptera > Hesperiidae > Megathymus > Megathymus violae. The sequence goes on from PDGT01000122.1 coordinate 477,339, forward strand.
TTTTTTTTGCTATATTTAATTCGTTCTCTTAATTCTTATTACATGTTAAATTAATAACACCATGCTAATCCTAGTATTTTCTCTTTACTTCGCTTCTTTTAAACTTAACCTTATTAGACAGGATAAAACAAAACGTGATTACACGGTACTAAAGAAAACAATAATAATAATGCTTATTGATTTTAATTAATTCTTTGATGTAAATCGATATAACTTATTGCCCTCAGAAAGGAAATAACCAACAAATTTTGGAGGTATAGATTCTCCATTAATATGTCAGTGATTTCGTAGAACAAAATAGTTGCCCTTAAAATATCTACTGTAAACTTTGTAAGGAACCCTACCTATCTCATTTAACATTCGAATCCATTTATCTTTTTGAACTGCATTTACAGGAAACCTTGAAGAAGTAAAATTTGTCAATAAATGTAAAATCACATTCGCCGTTTATTATCAAATCATAATAATAATAAATATAAAATTCGGCAAATTTTATCAATTTAAGGAGCTAATACTATTCAAAAGCCAAAGATGCACCTATATATAAGTCTATCTACTTTCTGTCCAATGTGTTTACAAGCTGTAACCGAAACTAAAAAGAATGAACAAATGAATGAATAATGAGAAATGAACAAATCTAGGTAAAACAAAAAATATTTATTTATACCTATTCAAAAATTGTCCACTTATCGATAGATTTTGTGCAAGCCCTATATGAAACGGGATCATTTTCACATACACAATATCTTTTTATCTTACACATAATTATGAAAAATAAATTATTATTCATAAAATGGAGTATTTACTGCATCTTATTAATCTTAATTTATATAATTTAATGATCAACGTCTATGGCAATAAGCATCGTGAAAGTAGTATTGCACTATCAGTACTTACCTGTGTATTGCCTCTTTGTTTGGGTTATTGTTATAAGAAACCCAACAATTTAATACTGAACACGACACCATTAGCTTTACTATTTTTAGTCTGATAAAATATAGAAAGATTGAAATGAGACTCACAAAATAACAAATAGCAATTTTTTGACAGGAGACTCATGGAGCGTAAATTGTTTGAAAACAGTCCTACGTTAAATTTTCTTGCATCTCTTCCTCGCAAGTAGGACTTTCCTTAAAGCTCGAAATCTCATTCGCACACTTTGTTCCTCTATTATGTAACTCTATGCCTCACACACATTCTCTCTCTATCCCTCTTAAGCTAGACAGCTTTTCCGTGGCTATCTCTTTTTACTATAGATTACTGTGGATGTCATTATGTCACTGTCATTGTTATCAACAACTACTATAATATAAATAAATTGTTTGAAGTTATTGTTGATTGGCCTAAAGATAAGTGAGATACATACTGTTTTTATTGCTTAAAATTAAATTAAATTTTCCTTTTTCACAATCTGATAGCTTGAAAGATAGATAAAAGTTTCATTCGGTCAGTGCGGAATTAGAGACTTTCCTTGTCTCTATCGACAAATAACGAAGGTAAATATTTATGTTTAAAATTACAACTTGAAAACAAAATAACATTCATAAATGTTTTAAATTGAAATCATTTCATAATAATGATCCCTTTAAATGTGGGTACGGTTTTGTATATGTGCATAGGTAATAAATATATTTTTGGGGCGTTCGACTGTCGCAGTTTTCGATTTTTATACGATAAGACAGAAACAATGAGTATAAATGGTAAATGAGGCTCGCTGGGAATGTTGTAGCTGACCTCTTCAAGTGGGAAAACAGCAAAAGCTTTCACTGATTCCAGCTTGGGACAAGTTACTCTTTTCCTGTTAGTGTAGATAAATGTTGTTAAACTTTTTGCGCCATTATATAGGCTATGTGCGTGCACTTGATGAAATGTATTTTGTCATTTATAACAGCTACAGAATGGTTATTAAAACTAAATTAGAGTATTCCTTGTGTTATGGAATATTTAGGTTAATACAACTAAATGCCATTGTAGAGAAGAAACTAACAAAAAAGCTCCAAAAATCTTTAATAAATGTAAGTCATAGGTCCTTTTAAGATTTGATTGCGAAAATGTTAATTTTATAACAAAATGAGAAGAAAAAGTAATGTAATTTGCAACTTTGTTGTGATTAGATTTGATAATAATATACCTATTATTTGGTATGTATGTGATATTCATATCTTTAGAGGTATAAAATATGCAAGTGGTGCTTACTAGTTACAGTAATATGTTTAAGATTACATTTATTATATTTCAAGTAAGATCAAATATATTTATTTATATTATTAAATAATTTGATTCACACCAAATTGAAGTTTGATTAATTATATGAAGCAGTTTTTGAATTCTAAATAGCTTAGCTACAAGAAAGATTTTTATATACACAAAAGTTACATGGATTTTCACATCAGCATTTTTATAGCTGTGGTAAAAGGGCCAGTTTGGTGGTGGTGATGATAATTGAGTTCAAAATATAAAAACACTTTAATGTTCACATTTTTTATAAAGCAAAATCGAAATCAAGCTTAAAGAATCATAGCAAAGAAAGAAAGAATAACATTTATTCTGTCTTAAGAAATATAGAGTGTTCACCATAATATATCTAGACACAATAAAGACAGAAAAGGTTCACACTCGAGTGTTGGCATGGGGGAGCCACACCTGCCTGATATTTCAGTGCGACCCGAGTGTCTGAGTAGTTCATGCAAGCGGAATTTCTAAATATATTTAATAAGTATACAGTTTCTATATGTAAGTGCTAACATGATAAACATTTGGACAATACATAGTTAAACAAACAACAACAACTGAAACAAAAGGAATAAACCTCAGTACTTCATAATTTAGAGTTTACACTAATCACATTAATGACATAGTAATATGTATTACACGACTAACTACAAAGATAACTATATTAAAGTGTTCATGAAACATGTTGAAACAAATAATTACAATACATTGTTAATTTAAATTACTGGCAGTTGCCCACATCTCTACTAATGCATATGGTTAGGGTTCTGTTGTCAAAACGGAGCCCTTATTATTTTGTCATGTCATATATGACAATTATTTTACCTGGAAGTGTAAAATTACAACATGAACAAAATATGGAAGATGATTTATTTCATGAACCAATACACAATGAAGCAGTGAAATTATGAATTGATAACTATTGCCGATTTACTTATGTAATTGATACAAAACCTTCCAATTTGGGGTATTCCATGGAAGTCTATATAGTAAAATTTGAATTACCATGTACCCTCGTCTGTGAACTGGGTTTGTTTATTTTTGTTTGTTGTAACGATAAGCGCTTCGTTTTCGATTGGCAACGCGTCCTTGTCATCTTTGGTGGTAAAGACTATTGCCGCTTACCCGTCCCATCCACCACCATCGCTTACCACATGGTGATCAGCCTGTTGTATCGTTGCCTATTGACGTATAAAAAATATGAGATATTTTCGGTTAAGCGCTATTTTGATTTTAGCAACTTACGATTTTTTTTTCATATGTTTTTCTATCAAAAATATTTTTTGCGATAAATTGCAGCCTATGGCAACACCTAAATTATGTAGACCTTGGAATCTTATTCGTGCAAAAGATTAAGGGAATTTCTCGCTTCGTTTTACTTGAAAACGTAATTAAGTGAAAGAGTAACATACATAAGATGTTGAGTTTGAAAATCATCAATATCAGAACCTCGACACAGAACCGAAAACAAGCCAAGCGGTTTATGAGATAAAAGTTTCACCTACACTTAGTTGGTAAGTCAGTACTTAGAAGTACAATTAGCAGGTGTCATGGCAGACCAGCTCCGGGCAAGTCATATGAAGATTACTCACAAAAAATACTAATAGTGTCGTGGCAGTAGATTCCAGTTACGCTAGCATCTCTACGGTGTCTTGAATGTAGTGTAGCTGGTTTTAAATACTCAATATCAAAATAAAATACGAGTATTTGAGTGATTATAGATAACTAAGATTGTTATAAAAAGTTGTTTCCACACAGCTACAGTACGTTGAGTTTTCTTCCTACATTGTACATACAGGATAATTACGTACGGGTAATTATGTTGTATCGCGTTGATCCTAATTAGGCAAATTGTAAATGTCTTAAAGCCCTATTCGCACACATGTGTCGCTCGTAATGAGCTTTGATCTAATATGTCGCAATTAAATTGGACGAAATTTTATGGTTTTTTTTGTATCAAAGTTAAAACTTCAGAATTTGGTTAATTAAGGTTTACGCCCGTCATTGGCCCACCAAGATACAAATCAAATTAAACGATACATTTGGAAAAATTCTAAAGAGTTTAGTTTTTTTATCGGATGTACTTCACTCAATAAAATATAGATTATTAATATGTTGGCAATGTGTGTTTACTTTACATATGACAGTAATATACTTTGTTATTTATTTGTGGCAACTGGCACTGAGTAAGACTGAAGTATTGATAACCGAAGGGTTCGTGTCAAGCGTAAGTGAACGACCGAATTCAGCAATTAAAAGCCTAACATAGTTACAGTAACCTCTAGTGGCGAAAATTAATAAACCATGCTTCCGACGGTACGTGAAGCCATCGAGGTTGCTTGTTATGGTTAGATAGCTGTGGTTAAAACACGGCAGAGGTCTTCGGGGCATAAAAACTTCCGATATTTAAGTTGGTCACCAGTCCACCCCCCAGTCTTCACTAAACAACGTCGTAAGAGGAGCGTCCTATAGTGAGGTGTAAGCTGAAGCCATATGACACAATCTACACCTGCAATTATAATTTGTGAAGATCGAGTTATTGACAGTAGGTCCTTGTTTGTCTGCGCTAAGGGCCATAAAGTGAAGTTAAAATAATAAAATTCCAGTTAAAAATTAGTGCAACCTGTATAACGAAGTTGCGGGGTCCAATTAATGGCGATGACGACGAGCGGCCTTGGGACGGTCATTACAACTTAGCAAGCGGTACAATGTTTGTGGTGTAAGTTATAGATGAAAGCAGGTGAATTTTATTATTAATCTAAAAGTATTCTACTTCAATATTAGTCCATAGCATAATACGAGTTTTTCGAATATAAACCATGATCAAGATCGATCGACAAACCATGAATTTATACTTTGAAAGGATCATCTGTAAAATATAGCCATGAAGTAAATATGTAAAATATTGAAAAGATTACCTGTTGAATGAATACCTTGCTGGTTTTTATTAACAAAACAGTTCTTTTAACTGGGCGATAGGTTTAAAAATATACTTTTGTATGAATATGAAAAGTTGTTTTAAAATTTTTGGAAGCAGGTTAGATTTTCGAAAAAAAATAATTGAAATTGGAAATTTAAACTTATTTTAAGTTTAAACGCTACAATATTAGCAGGCGGCTCCCCGCTTACGGCGCCGGGTCGCTGGTGCCGTAAAGCGCATTCTGCATTATTGGACGAAAAAATGGTCCATTTTTATGTTTGTTGTTGTTTATTGTCGGGTCGTCCGCCGCCGCGGCGACGCGACATTCCTCAGTCACTTGTTGACGGACTGGACATGGAACCCGACACCAGAGTCGAATAGTGAGTAAATCATATCGATATATGTATTGTTTTTAAAATTTGCCGGAGTTGTAATTTGCATTATCTTGTTTGCCATTCTAAACAATGACAGCCATGGTTCAGGGAAAAAATAGAGGGAGAAATTATACTATATATTATAGATAAGTTATAGTATTATATAAGTCTGTGTTTTTACTTAACGCTTTTCTTAATTATCGCGTATAGTACCGTAGGAGAAGGATTACATAAATTAAGTGTACCCAATTCACAATAATTGTACTATTCTTCTCACTTACACTAAAATAACCCTTTATTATTACTAGTTATACGTTAAATTACAACATCAGTTATAATCTGACTTGGTGGTATAAAATCCCCTCTGCTAAAACCCCAATCAGAAAGTGCTTTGAAGCGTCACGGAACCCAATCACCACAAGAAGGTGGTGGGAAAGTAAATTTTCATATTTCTTGCTCGAAGAAGGTTACTTTTGTTTATTCCGTAAAACTAGGTAGCTGAAGTCAGTTTTGTAGTATAGACGTGGAAGTGTTTCGAGTGTAGAATGCTCCGAATTGGCAGTGTGATGTGATGACGCCAGTGCGATGGTAGGAGACGTAACGATGTCCGTGACTTCAGTAGGGTTACATTTTTTTTTTCTTTTTAGTTACCTATGGTTTAACGAGAATAAACGTGGCACTTATGAGGTAATTGTACATTTCGATACAAGTGTCGTAAATATGTAATTTTTTGACGAATCCTGGCTTGTTGACCTAACGGATCAATAATAGAGACGAGTGGATATGACAATTCCGCTCGTGTATCGAACGACGTTTTTTTAATAAATTAGCGGAAAAATAATTTCAATCATAGAAAAATGCAAAAATGTAATTTCGCGGGAGTAGGTTTTTTAGAGGACATGGCAATGCAACGGTTTCTATGCATACAGCCAATTCCATGACATAAAATTATATATATTTAAAATAATTTTATTTGCGTTATTTTAATATTATACATAAATATTAAAAAACAAATTTATTTTATATTTCATTCATGTTTTTACGGTGTAAAAAATTTTGTACAGAATTTTATTGATCAAAAACTTCATGCATGTGGAGGTTAAATGCAATAAAAAAAAGAGCACTGGCGCGGAAAAGAATAACTTTCCGCCCGCTAAATACACATGGAAAAGTATACTTTTTGAGCAAATGTATAAAAAAAATTTATCTGTGACAAAAATACTTTGCCTTGGCTTGAAATCCTTCACTATTTTTTCAGAGTCGTAACAGTCGTAACATGAAACACTCCGTACGCTCGTGATTCGTAATCCTTGTATTGCACGGATTCGAACTCGGCACTCACAACAAAAATGAACTTTGCTTTTTGTAGACAAGTACTTATTTTATACTTATGTCGTATTTTGTATTAAGGATTTTTATAGCTTCTCCCACGATGTGTTGCAGTGCGGTCGAGGAGGAACGCTCCATCATGGGGCTGCCGTACCTGACGTCGTTCCTGTGGTGCATGAGCCTCCAGATGGGCTCCAGGCTCACCAGTATTTTGCATCTGGTAATTCATCTCACTATCTCAACGAAATTTATTTCACATCTGAGATGCATCTTGATAGTAAGGATGCACTCAAATTATGGTTTAAAATAAATAATTAAGCGTGACTCCGCTTCGTTTTTGGTCAGTATCGCGTCCATGAGGTCTTTGTTGTTATTGATGTCCAGGAGTGACCACTCACCCGCAAGGTTGACAAGTGTAATTTCATGTACTTTATATCGTTAGATTATTCTATTTAACCGTAAGTTCTTTCGTAATATTTTGGAACTACAACGAATTAGTGTTACATAGTTTGATAAATTTTCTTGGCAAGCTCTGAATAGTCCTTCGACAGGGACCTACTTAATTTTGCACGATTCCATACTATTTTTTTTAACTTTTTTTCTCACAAAAGGAAACGACCATTAGGATACTGTGATTTTAAATATGTACAATTTTACCTTTTTGTAGTAAAGAGAACTAGAACATAGTTCGAAGAAATTATTTTCGCCTATTGTAGAATTGCGTGTTCAATGATATTCATAATTGTTTAAGGGTGAGGTGAAAAATAAATTTAGGTGGTGGTGGTGGTGGTTTGGTGCTTAGTGCGATTCACGACAACTTGAAGTATGTCGGCGAAGCAGCTCTATCTGGTAGTATTGTCGTGACACCATTTGTATGTGTGATAAAAAACGTAATTAATAACGGAATAACATTCGTTTAATCAGTGGCAGCTGAACCTCAAGACGTAGACCAGGATCAATTACAAAAACCATGTGAAGTTCATGTTTTGATGACGTTAAAGTATAAATAATTTCTATTTATTTCAGTATCAGTGTACATTAAAATTTGTATTTAAATCAGGACATTAATTTTGTGATGTGAAGATAGGTGTTGTTTTAATTAATTTGTGAACTGAACTCAATGTGCCCAAACATCTCAGTTATTTCTTAGCGTATGTTTGTACCGTATTTTTTCGAGAGAAGTCACTGTTAATGTATATAGGTAAAGCTTACTATATCTGTGAAATATCACTATTTTCTATTCAACCTGACATTTTTATATTCAAAGTCTACCACAATTAATATTACAGGCTCTACGGCTGGAACATTAATTTTGGAACATTAACTTCATGGCCAAACATATATTATAGTCATTCGCGCAATTTATCCGTAGTGGCAGAGCATTCCGTTACTATATTATTACTTGGAAACTGTTGATCTGGTCGTGCAGACTCATACCATGGGTTGTGAATAGGTTTTGTAACAATACAGCGCTGCTAAATATAATCCGCGCCTGAGACAAAATTTGATGGCGTCTTATACCTGCTTATATGCTCGTTGTTTAATTTTTACCGCAGGCCTATACTGCCCACCGTAGTCGTCTCACAACGTGGGGGAGGATGGCATTTGAAGATGTTATAGGGAATACTCAGTTACTCAGGTTTCTTTACGATGTTCACCGATTGTAATTGGCATACGATCGCATCTAACATCTCGGCGTGGTCGCGTTGCAGATGTTCTCGTCGACGGCGGTGCTGACGTGCGTGCTGATGGCGCTGGACGCCGGCCAGTACCTCGGCACCGAGGAGGACGCCGACAGCGTGTACACGCACGCCTACTACACGACGCTGGTCGTGGCTGTCGTCAGCGTGGTGCACGTCGTGCTCGCCTGTGTGCTCCTGTACGGCGTGTTCTGGGTGAGTTCGTGGTGTTGAACACCGATCTGTGTAGTATTCACAATTGATGATGTAAATTAAGGGAACGGTTGAAAATTTAGAATTACAAAACCGTTACAAAGTTAAAATAGAACAATGATAATTTTAAGTGAGTTAAAATTTAATAAAAAAAAAAATAATTAACTTAATTAAAATAAAATAGCATTAAAATAATAGTACTAATAATCTCATTGCCACTCAAATAAAGAATGATATGAACGAAACAAACAAAAATTATACCAAGTTAGTATTTAAAAATACTTTGAATCGTCAGAACATTGTTTTCTTCTATCTACTTTCTTACCTTCTTACTTCTTACTTCTTACCTTCTTACTTAGGTGTCATCAGCAAAAAATACAGTTTCACACTAGTACCTAATGAAGTAATGAAGATCATAGATATGTATTAAAAATAGCAGCGGTCCTATTTTTGCTCCTTGGGGTAATCCTATGCTAATATGCTCAGATGGGTAAGATTTATTAAAACTAACTTTATTAAGGCACCATATAACTTTATTAAGGCATCTATAATTATACTAGCTGACCCGGCCAACGTTGTTTTGCCATATAAATTATTAATTATACATATCGCTTATTATAATAATTTTACTAAAAAACAATATCAATCCCTTAACCCAATAGAAAATTATTGAATTACTAATATCGCTATTAAAAACAGGGGTTGATGGTAGAAAGGTGAAAATTTAGGGTTGTATGTATTTTTAATGCCACATCATAAAAAAATAAAAAATGTGGTCCAAAATATAAAAAAATAAAATTTGAGGTGGACCACCCTTGTTACTTAGGTAGTATAAAAAATAAATAAAAACCTATTCTCAGACCTACTGAATATACATATAAAATTTCATCAAAATCTGTCAAGCTGTTTCGTAGGAGTATGGTAACTAAAACTGTGACACGAGAATTTTGTATATTAGATTATGGCAACGCAATGGAATGTGTTTGAGAGGTCACAGAATATACTGATAGTATCCTGTTTGCACTGCCAAGCATCGAAAATGTGTTCAAGGAGTGCTGTGCCTGCATTAGTGGAATTTTCTCCTCTCGAAAAAACCGAACTGATTAATTGAATTGAATATGAAATAATTTGTTTAGGAAAAATTGTGTAGTAGATAATAATTTCCGAAGAGTTTACTAAGGTTTGATAAGATAGAAATGGGTCTAAAATGAGTGATGTTGTTTAAATAAAAGGATTATTTTACCATTGTAATGAGATAGAGCCGCAATAGAATAAATAATTGGTTTTATTATATCATTAGAGAGACATCGGAGATCAGTATAGTCAGTCTCAAATGGTTATTAGGGGTTTATATATTTTGCATTTACTTCATTCCACTCTAAAGCTAAAAGGGTCGCAATGAATTTATTACAATAGTTACCAAAAACTTGAATTATTTATTATTGATACCATCAATAAACATAGTTTAACAGGGTTTCTAAACTAACAGCATTAAGGAATTAATAACCTGAGGCGGTTAAGTATTACTAACAATGGAACCGCATTGACGTAGTTTCTTTGTGAGATATGTTCAGTACTTTATATATGTAGTTACGGGCGGCCCGCCCGCGTCGCACGGGTGGACTTTTATTTTGAAACATTTTGAGATATATTTATAATTGCATCTCGATATGTTCTCTGATATTTTAGAACATTTTTTGTTCTATCATCAATAGTATCCGCAGCGTATTATGCGGTGAAAGAATTTTTAAAATCGGTTCAGTAGTTTTTGAGTTTATTTCACATTTAGTTTTGTTATCAAGATAGATGTAAATGGAGAGTTAAATAATAAAGAGATATCAAAAATTTTATTTACATTTACAATATACGTTATATTTATATGTAATATTTATTATGAAAGGTCACTGTTTTTGTGTGTGTGTGTGTGTGTGTGTGTGTGTATGAAGAGAAGTTTCTATGATCGTGTGTGTTGTGAGTCGCTGTGCTCAGAACAGTACAAAAAATCTTGTGTATTCTGTGCTGGAGTACCCTAACATATTAATGAATACGGTGTAGCGGAAGCCGGCGTTGTTGCGCCTGTGGGTGGTGGTGATGCTGGCGCTGTACGCGGTGGCAATCCTGTTCGTGGTGGTGACGGCGTTGGTGTACGGCTTCAGCGCAACCGGTTCCGATATCTTCATCGGCTTCCTCCAGGCGGTGCTGGTGTTCGGTGAGAGTTGATTACGTATTTAACGTCTCGTTCCCGATATCCTGGTGCACTTATGCTATTATTAATTTATTGAAACAGGGAGACGTAATGGCGCGGTCACCGTCGCTAATGGAATTCTGCAATAGTAGCGCCACCCGGCTCTTAGTTGTTTGCTCTCCAACATTGCAACGGAAGTATGTTATGCAATATGTCACGGTTCACGATTAGAAGCTTCACGTGGTAGCTGGCCGGGCCAGAACGACATCCGACTGTCATGCAAGGGTAGCGTCCAGACTAAGTCTGTTGATCCGGAACACAATGACATTCAAAAATACCTGACGCCGTCGTCTCGTCCGTGGGTGAGTAGCGTGCACCGTGAATAGGGTTTGGCTCTATTGTCGAGAATTTGCTTTCAACAATGGGGGATTTATATTCTGGGGTTGGGTCGTACTTAATTCTTTCCTACTATCATTTCTCGAGCAGTGGCGATATAGACGTAAAATTAATTGGTTAGAATGTCGGTTTCCCGCACGGAGGGCAAAGGTTTGAATTATTTGTGCATTGATCAATAATCACGTAGTTTGGTTAAAAAGAGTATATAGAGGACACCTGCCTTCCCGAGGGTAGTCCATAGTGGTCACGAAGGTGGGTGTCGTCTGGTAATTCGTACATGGCCCTAGCTCCTCCAGAGATCGGAACCCAGCAGTGGAACAGTAGTGGGTTGTGGTCACGAAGAGAACCGTGATGGGTGTGTCAATAAACTAAGTATAAGCTAAAACGCTGATAGACTTGTGCCAATTGAATGAGGTTATCGAGGATTCGTGTGGGCGAGATTTTAAAGATTAATTGGTACAACGAATATTGAAGAAGAGTTGCCGTGCTTCAGGAGCGTTTATTGTGCGTTCCGTTGTGGTGGTTTGTTGTGTGTGATATAACAGAGTCCGATACACGGGTGGGCCGGTGACAGTGGAACCGTGCCCTCTCAGTGCACAACACAGTCGGATGTATTAAGATGACCGATCCGTTCCACATTCCAGCGTTCATCGGCTACTGCATCCTGTGCGTGTACAGCTACTACCTGATGCTGAAGAGCGCCGAGGACCTGGACCGCCCCAACAAGACCGACTACTGAAC
>PDGT01000122.1:497438-512661 GCA_003671415.1 Megathymus violae
TAAATCAAGCCGATTTATCGTCTACCACTCGCCTAATGGTCGAAGTTGGAACTCGACCACTGCTAATGCGCGGAGGTCCTTGTCCGGCTTGATGACCGCCACACTACTGATAAATAGTAATGAAGATGAATGGCTTTAAATCGCGATACTATTTGTGAACTAGGTAAGGGTGATGGTAAGTTCGAGACGCATTAGGGTTTTTAGGTTTCATATATATTTCCGTAATTAACATTTAGTACCTTCATCGATCTATTATGGATCAGCGTGGCGAAGTGCGCGACAAACTCACCGGTCCGACGATACTATTTGACGAATTACAAGAATTTTATTTTGACGGCGAATGAAAGTTCTTTTTAAAAATTTAATTCAATATGATTTGCGTCTAAGATATGATTTTAACTGACGTTGGAGTGAACGGAATCTATCATGATATGTTTACGATGGCCTGGTAGTTTCCTTACGCAGTCAGCATTAAAATAAAATTGAAAGATCTTACATTTTCAAGAGAATAATTCCAAGTAGCCTTCACAAGTACACAAAGCAAGCTTTAGCGTCTCCATCATAAAACAGGCTTGAGATTTGATTAGGTATGCAGCGTTGAAGAGTGCGCAGTCGTAAAAGTCTCGTAAAACCTCGCGCTGGATATTAAACTAGATCCCAGTGTCGGCCTCCATACAAAGCAAGTCGACATTCACACTTGGCAAACTTGATACTTCAGTTTATAGATATGGTACAAGAGAGGGGAGCTTTCCTTCCTCCGTCACAATTCGCTCGGTACGATATCAATAAAATTGTAATCGGCTCCTGCTGAAGCGAATCATTTAAAACCTTCTGTAAATGAAGTCACGTAAACGACAAATTTCGTTTTTGAAACTAGAGCCATCTCGGAAATAGAGAAATCCCGAAATAATTAATTGGATATATACATATACTGTGCGTTGAACCGATGCGTACCATGTATTGTAATTTATTGAAGGAACTTTGTTTCGTTCGTGTTCTGGCTGTCGTAGATAAGGAAATAAGTAGATTGTGGAAAGACATTAATAAAGCTGACGAACTGCGAATGACTAAATGTTTAAATTGTGTTATAATACATTTTTGTAACACAGAAGTAAGTTATCGCAACATTTAACTAGTCAACGTGTTTCCTGATCTACGTGAAATCTCGTTCCCCACTAACTTGAAAAATTCTTTCCACTGAGGTGCCATCTGATTCCTTTCCGGCTATAAATAATATGAGATTAGGTATTCAGCAGAGTACTCCTTGTAGTTGTAAAAATGTCGTAAATACTCCACGGGATATTAAATTCTGCCATCGCTCATGGGGGTAACCAACCCCTTTATGCGTGGAGCCTAGCTTCTGAATTTCCAATGAACTTATATTACGAGCTGCCTGCGATAAACAAAATTTCTATTACTACAGAAATAAAATGTATGCTACAATAATGTTACCTATAGCTTCCCGCTGTTTGCTTCTGTTACCCCTCAGTATCACAGAAGGTAAACGTTTGATCCCTTTCGAATTCTGAACGCATCTTTAATTTTTCCAATAAGGGTCATGTAAGAAACTATCAATACATATAATAAAATTTTAACGATATATGATGACGAACAAATAATGATAACGATAATGAATAAATAAAATGATAACGATATATGAGAAAAAAACATTATTAGGGGCTTTATTAACGCAATAGTATCCAAAACAATAGTTGTTAGAATTTTTGTCTGTTTGTCTGTGCGTTTGTTCCCGCTAATCTCAGAAACGGTTTAACCAATTTTGTTCTGGTTTTCATTATTGTACTGCAGTAACCACTACTTAATACTTAAAGTTTGTTTCGTTGCAATCCGTTCATAAATAAAAAACTACTAATATTTCTTAACGTAAGTCGTAGTTTTTCCGAAGCGAAGTGGGGGCAGATTGCTATTCTAAATATAAAATCTTACCTCGGTAAAGGTGAAAGTGAAAATATTATAGAGAAATTCTAATTGGCTTAGTTCTCCATGACATCGTCAAAGTTGTATGAAGGCTGTCGTTCTGCAGTCGACGAGCACGGTAAACTCTTACCTTTCGCCAACGCTACGAGAGGAGATCAGGTCAGATGTCCAGGACTGCAGCGGTCATAGTTTACAACGATGCAACGGGCAAGCGGTCCGAGAGGTGAATGGCATCAATAGTACTTAGTGGTAATATGGATGAAATTTGAATGGTAACGTACAACGTGGTCCTAAAACTAGCATATGTGCACGTACAAGCCGAGCCGCGCTCGTTTGCGATTTCTACAAATTGTCACTTGGCGAGCTCCTGCTTGATCTGAAAATTACCACGTGACTATCACATTTACGAAAGTCTCAACACTTTGTTCACATTATCTATGGTACGTTCTCCTTTTCAAATTCAAATTCATAACCTTTTAAACATACTCAAATGACCGTCAAAAATTGTTTAGCTACTGTTTGGTAAACGTAAACGACGAAAATTTATTATTTCATTTACGGTAGGTAGGCTGTCCCTTACATTGAAGTAACGAGGGCAGGTATTTTTTTACGGTGTTAATGTTTTTAATCTGCCGCTATATTGATAACTAGTCGCAGGTCGCAGGTGATTACTCTGATTACTGCGCCTTTTTTCATTTTTAATTAAGAAGTAAATCCATCACCTCCTTTTTGAGTGGAAATTAAACACTCTAGTGCTTCAGTTGTTTGCAAACCGATATTATTGTAAATAAATGTTTCACATAGTAGTAGTTTGGCAAATAACAATTTTTATTGTCTGCTCGAATAGGTACTACGAAATATGGCGTTTGAGTTTTTTGTTCAATATATTTTTTAATCTCTAACGGAGCACCTAGAGGGCCGCCCGCCCCGGGACCAGAGTCTGTCCATTTATGACCTACACGCATGGTGTAGTGAACAATTCTTTTGAGTCCGTTAAGATTTCTCAATTAGCTTAGTCAACTCAACTAGCAAATTATTATTCTTAAAAACCAGTTACGTAAACACGACGAGTCTTTGTGTTGTGACGAACGCTAAGTAAGTAACAATTGCAGCGGCACTCGAGTAAGTAATACCCGCAGTTAGGTACCTTCGCCGTCATGAATCGGCTAATACTCGTGCGGCGCTCTACAAAAAGGTTCCAGTACTTTGTAGTGAAGCTACTTACTGCGAGCCCTCATGTTGCTCTTTCAGGTGTCATGTTTGCAGGCTTTTAGAGAATAACATATTGTCTTTGATAGGCTTCGGTACTTCAAAACAAAGTAATTTCTCTTTGGCTTTCGTGTCGTCGGGTCGCTTTGTTCGGTGGTTTTAGTTCTGATGAGATGGGATTGAATTGCCGTCCTCATCTTTCAGCATCTATCCGCCATTAATTTCGGCGATGATGAAAGGAATTACCCATTAAAAATCTTAAAAAACACCGCGTAATCAAAGGGAGCTCTTTGGGAGCGCGCCGAGTGCATCCTTATGATGTTCACAAGATATTCTGTGACAAGTCACTTTGAGCGGAGTATTGTTGCTCACGTTCTGGTAAAAGGAAATCTTTACAAGTACGAAATTCGATGGCGTTACGACAGAGAGCACTCGCAGTAATGGTAAGGGTGATGACACACCCGCCACGATGCACGGCGTTAACGGTGCTCGAGCTTGGCAACTACTGAAAACACAGCCTTACGCTTATGCGTAAAGTTTCCTTTGGTTATTGATGTATAAACTGAATTATTGGTTAAAGGAAAAAGATGAAAACAACAAGTACAACGAATATACATATATTTTTTTAAGTAGCTGGAGCTTTAACATTTGGAAGTGTTACTGACATTTAAGATTGTTTCTTATTAATTACCAATTAATCGATTGTAATAAAAACTTAATGGTCCACTGGAAAGTATTGACGCGCGAGTGATGATGTATTAACATTGAAAAACTAATTCGTACGATGGAGTTCAGGTTGCGTCGATCGTGCGTGAACGCAGCGTGGAGGCGCCTAGTGTGTAAGCGTCTTTACAATGGTGGTGTCATTTTGCGAGATAAAAGAGTGATGCACAAAGCAAGTGTATAATAGGCGAATAATTCAGTAAGGTGCACTCCGCGTGCATTACTATCCATCTGGCAACCTCTCGGCCGCGAGTGCTCGCTTCCAATTGTGATGAATTGAATCGAAGAGATATTCAAATGTGATTATTTTTAATACGAAAGTGATTTGAAGGAAACGCTCGGCGCGAAAAGTTAAGTGAGCCTTTGTGGAGCTCCCTCTAAGGAAATTGATCGCGCTCTCGAGGCAACTCCTGTTTTTGTTACTTCAAAGGCTTTCTCTCCTTTCTTTTTGTTTTATACTCGAGTTAAAAGTCGTTTATTTAATTATAAATAATATGAATTACTACCGTGTCGAATTTAAGTGAGGGCAACGTATTGCAAGACATGCTATTCTTCTTTGAGAATTAGGTACATAACGTTAATCGTAGTTCTTATGTTGTACAAAATGCCAAATTGCCACGCAGTTTAATCACCGTCCGGTGGTCACGCGGTCCATGTGCGTCTAAAGAGCAAGCAGGCAATCGACGGGACTACAACTACTTCTAAGGTTTACTCACTTCTAAGGGTTAAGTGAGAAAGTTTAAGCGAAAATTAATCATCATTTGGTATATTAAAATTCAAATTCATAATGTTAATAAAACTGTATTTGCTGTACAGTTTTGCTTATAGATAATACTTCATTTTCTAATAAGGTTACAGGTAGGATCGGTGCCTCAATGTCCACTGTTGGACGGGCGAGCCCTATACTAACGGGATGCCTTTCAATGAGGCATCAACGTGATATCCCAACAACAAACATTCTACTGTTGTTATCGAAGGGGAAAGTTGAATGCAATTTTCAGGAAGACTCGCGGTAATTATACTCAAATTTACAACACACTAATTGGATATTTCCTGAAGCTTCGATCATATCGAGTTTCATTATATCGTGAATAT
Organism: Megathymus violae; assembly: GCA_003671415.1. NCBI lineage: Eukaryota > Metazoa > Arthropoda > Insecta > Lepidoptera > Hesperiidae > Megathymus > Megathymus violae. The sequence goes on from PDGT01000122.1 coordinate 502,404, forward strand.
ATTAATAGCTATGATGCCATTACTAATTGAATGTTAAATTCAGTCATTTGAATATTTTCATGATGTTGCCAAATATAAAACACTCCGAAGAATTAATTTGCGTTTAAAGCCTCGCGTCCACTAAGTCTCGTATCGAACTTCGATTATAACCCTCGTATGTGTACTAGGGTATAGAATGGTAGGACCACGTTTTGTGAGTACAGGTGGCGCGTGTCTACGTCACGTGGATCACGTAGTTAGTACTGTAACCATGTCGCTCACTGACGTATTTTTGACCTCGAGAATTACATCCTACAAATTTCTACAAATTTGCAAAACATTAATATAACGATGCACATAATACTACAGTAGTATTAATCATATAAAATTAAAGTACCTGCTGAGGTGAATTGGTTCAAGTAAACTCTGAGCTGAATTTGTTTCGGCACTGAATTCTGAGGTCCGATTTTAAATCGGTGCGTGTATGTACTGGATCTATAGAGTATGGATATTTGTAGATTAGGAGCGTAAGAGCGCAACCAGCCTAAAAACACACGAGGTTGTGACCACCGGTTCCTTTTGATAGAGTTTATCCGGTCTAATCTACTACCATACCGATAAAACGTATTCTAAATATCTCGAAGGCAGGGTCAGACCAGTGATGATCAGTTCCCCCACTTGTATGTGCGTGTGCTTGTTGGTTCGGTTGCGGGCCCACATGCTACCACAATCATCAAATAACTTTCTGTATCCAAAATGTTTTAAATTTAACATCAGCAGCTACCAAACAAAACCAAACATAACCGGACGACAATCAGGAGAAAAGGCCGTGCACAGTTTTCACTTCACGTATTGACACGCAGAATATTCTCGTGGTTGAGATGTCGTGTTCTGTTAAAACTTATGAGAAATTCTTAATCGTTAATGTCTTTAAATAAATTCAATAATTATCATTGTAATTAATTCATTTTAAAAGGGCATCTATCATTCAGAATCAGTTATCCAACACGAATGGTAAGTAGGTATCTGTCATGTTTTATGAAGATTTAAAAAAGGTACCACTTTCTTAAAATTTACACACCTGTTGTTCAATTATCATTAAGTTATTTGATAAAAAATACCTACTTATATTGTTCATCACCCTACTCGTTACTGTGTTACAACATTTAATTAATTTGTAGGTACACTTGACCTCACTCTACTAAACATTTTAATCGAATGTCACTTCTTTCATCCACTAGTTATTATTTTATCGAATTGTATTTTCATAGGAGCAGTTAGGTTAGATTTTCAGGTTACGTAAGTAACCCTTTAATGCAGTTTTAGTACAGCGAATGCATTTATTCCGCGTGGGGGACTCGAGTTTGAATACTACAAGCACCTCTTTTCAAATTATTTGCACATTACATATTAATTATCACTCGTTTTGCTGGAAAAATTGTGAGGAAAAGTCTGCCAATCCGTATTTGGCCAAAGTGATGGACTACGGCTTTAAGCCCTCTCATTGTGAGACCCCGAGCCCAGCGCTGGGACAGTATTCGATGTAATGATGACGTATTATATATATTGTGCATGTTTTCGTTGGCGTATAACAATAGTAAACGAAATCGTGTACACCGTCGCAGACCGTCCAACACGACTGTTACCAAGTTTATTTTAAACAGATGTGGAAGTACCAAACGGACATGTAGTTAGTCTTGACGTACTGACGAATGACCCCTGTAACTGAAATCATTAAAGATTTTTTCGATGTCAGGCCGAAGCTCTTGCGAACCAAGACTGTCCTTGAAGTAACCTGAATCAAAATAGAACTAGTGGTACCTAAACGTCAATGTTAACAACATGAAATTGACAGATTTAAGTTCTTGTAAGTAAAACAGAACAGTGATTCACTTGACTGATAGCAGGTAATAGATCAGTGATAACATTTCCAATTACTCACACAACTTAATTGATTACAGAGTCAGTTTTAGAATGGATCTCTAATATAAGTATGTTATGTATTTACTATACTAATATTTATTACGGCCCACTGAAAATAATGTATTATCCATCGAACTATACTGGCTAGGTTACATTAATAAACGTCAACATATTTTGGGGCAAGTTACACTGATAAAAATATAAATATGCATTTTAATAATATTTTAATGTTGGTTTTGTGAGAGATTTTAAATTCAATTATTACCTACAGACCGAGTCCTTCGTGCAATATTTTTCGCATGAACATAAAGACATTAAATGCAGATTTCGGTTGGAATGTTTCGCGGGTGGAGTTATGGTGTCAAAAATCTGTTTTTAATAAAACGCAGTCGACTTAATTGCAGATCAAAATATGGAAGTTTTTAAGCTGGTTAAATGGTGGATGCAGGGAAACAACTAATTTGGATACGATTTCAAAATAAAAATCAGTATGGTTACGTAGAGCACATTTTTGATAATTTTGAATTACCTGTCACAGCATTTTGAACAGCATATTCGTATATTTGATAATTCTAAATTTTAAAAGTAAGAAATAATTTTAGCATAATTTGTTTATTACACGAAACGTTATTACATTATGATCATCACAATACCTTCATTAACAATAATCACCATTCTCTTGTTATTTGGTATGTAAAATGTGTTTAATGTTTACGTAAAATGTTTCAAACACTCCACAGTAAACATAAATGCGAAACAATAGCAATCATTTAAATAACGTTGCGCTACAGTACGGGAGCGCATGCGGCAAGTCGGCAAGGTCCTGCATCCGGCGCTCGAAGGACCATCGCGACCCACTAGTTACATAAATCGAAATGCGCTATGAGCACATAACGAAAGACGGTATTTTCCGGCCGCGCGTCTAAATATGTGCACTCAGGTAAAACCGACTGGAGTTGAGTACATAATTAATATGTAAGCGCAAGGCAGCCCTTTAAATCTGCCTTAATCAAGGCTTAGACAATGCGGCGGCCATCTTGGGGGCCGAGCCTCCCCTCCCTCGCGCATTGCGCAGGCTTAGGGGGCACTAAGGCTTCGTGCATACCGCGTGGGTTTCGAAAATCCCAGATCAAAGCTTGCCTCGTTAATGTGTCGGATAATTAACAAAATGTAATATATTTATATTTTAAAATGGAGTTTTATGAAAGTTGTTGTAAATAATTAGGACATGAGATTCTTAACCAAACATGTATTTTTATTACATGAAATTGAAGTATTTACGCAGCAATCATAACACAGTGTATCTAGATTCATATAATGTAAATTATACTTCGTAATACCTAAACACATATATTTAAACACTATATTTCAACTGAACAATATGGAAAGATTTTATTTATCTGCTGCTGCGGAGAGTTATCTAATTTTGTAAAATTAAGCGTTACATGTGAGAGCTTGGTATATAAAAAAACAAAAGAAATACTCCAAGTTACAGCACCACACCTGGCAACTTCCCATAACTATATACTGATTCAATTAAGTTAATTAAAAATTTAAATTTATAGAGTTTCAACATACTAATTAATATGTAATTATTTAATGTCTTAGACTGAGGTCTTAGAAAAATCAGCGTGAGCGGCCGTTGGATACGTTAAGTATTGAAAAAAATTATAATAAATTTGAGAAACCAATTCTGACCACTGAGCTTCGTCATCTCATCGTAACACATGTTTTATTAACGGACTAAGGTATAGAGAATTTATCTTACCATATTAGCAGTTGTCGCAAACCTTGTAATAAATTATGACGTATTTGTTGATAAAGAGATTTCCTCAGGGCGATACCTTGCATAGAAGTAAGTAATAATTCATCATTAACGGGGAAGTAACTTAAAATATTAGAAGCAGGATACGATTCCAGATCTTTCATATTGGGAGTTAAATTTTAAATCTATTATGGCTATTTTGGTACTTATGTATAACTACCATTAAGGCGCACAGCTACAGAACTACTACTAACTACTAACAGAACTGGAGTTCTGTTCTGAAACTTTGCTCTCTTTTCGTACTTTAGTCATGATGGCTTACATTTATGTTGGAGTTTAGCATGAGTATAAATAGATATATATTTTTAATTACCTCTAAAATATGGTTCAGGTTAAAATATAAGAATAAGAAAAATCAAAGATTGATTATGAAAAAAATTATCTGGTTGATTCTACGTATGTTCGTTACCAATATTAAATTGATTTATTCACTGTTGTACGAGAGCAATAATAAGAGTCTAGCTAAACATCGAAAACGAGCCGACAATAATTATGTGGACAAGGAGCGACGTAGCAGTTTGACCGTGGCCTTAGGGAGCGCAGGCAAATTAATGAAATCAGTGCAGCGCGCACCGCGCCGGCCGCCGCCCGGAGGACCCACCACGAGCTGATCGTATCTAGGTGTTGTCACGGTGCTGAGTGTGTAACGCGAACACTACGTGAAGTACTGTATCATGGGGAGGAGTGGCTTCGACGATCTAATAACAATTTATTACACATACAGACTGAGAATATGTTGGCAATCCATTAGGGGGATTCTCGGTCCGTGGGGTCCTGACGCTCCTTATTTTACAGAGAAAAAAAAATGAAAGATAAGAAATGCGAGCTTGCAAATCTTGAATATTGCTTTCACGTGAATCTCGAATTAAAATACTGTATCATGATAAAAACAAAGACATAAATAAGTACTTGAATAGGTTTTTTCGGTAGTTCCCGTCTATTCATTTTAACCGTGAACACATTGAATTTTGTCATCTCGACGTTCGTTCACCTTTATGAGAGGCAAAGTTTTTTTTAAAACCTTATTGTAAAATCTTCTAATTCAAGATTGCCGAGGACTACGGGGCATCGGTATTACCAAAAAGTCAACAAAATATAAATATCGGTAAGAGGTGGATGTTACATGTTGAACAGAGCATTGTCTAGGAGACCTGGTGGTATGTTGCATTTACGTATGAAAAAATATTCTATCACGTTTTCAATGTAATTGACTACTTAATGATAAAAGAATAAGCTTTAACTCAAAAGGCAAGGCGGGAAAGAAAATGCGCCCGTAAACACATAAGGAATAGATATCAGTATCAATTTTTGTGTAGTAGTGTGTGTAAGTCGGCATACTTCTATGTATGTGTTATCATCTGTTAATATGTCCTCGCCACCTTACGTAAACCTGGCACCTGGAAGTTCTGTATATACAACAAGAGAAATAATTATCGACCTTACCGTATGGTATGACCTGGGTGAGTTCTCGTGAGAAGAATCCACGACGAGCATAACTTCAAAAATATACCTTTTACAAGCAGATTATAGAACCGAGTTATCGACACGGATACGTAGGGGCACACCGTTTTGTTAACTCGACGCCCACAACCGTTCCTACATAAAAGATTCATCCCCAAATTGAGTTCACTGCTAACATTTTTCTTCACAGTTTTCCTTGTTTTTTTTTAGCTGTCAGTCAGCACCCTGGCTGCGAACCGTTGCGCTGTTTCAAATAAAAGGCTTCTCATAAGCCGCCGCTAGATTTTTGCTTTGGTCACAAGAGCGCTTCCATCTCTATGGCCATTCTAGACTTTATTGTAAGTAGTTAAGGTATCTTTTAGTTTGCTAGTATTGTGAAACTTTTCAAGAGGAAGCTTTCCTCTGAAAAATGAGCATCTCTTGTTGAGATTAAAAATCAGGCGAAGCTTTGTTTCAGCGAGATATTCCGTTTTCAAATATTTTGCTTTCATAACTACCCTATTTATTTAAATTTCGCAAATTTATTAGTAAACTTGTTAAGTTTCTCAGTTTATTTATCATTAATAAAAATCTTTTTCTTATCAGGTTGATAATATTAGATACTTATTAATTTATTAAATATTAATTATTTAGTTAACCGTAATCCAAGTTGCTGGGTACAATAATGATATTAATTATGTATCAATCAGCATATCTATTACATACGTAAATATTAAGTAGGTACATCTTACATCGTGAGTTTTAACTGAATTCATATACGGTAGCTGGGTAGGTAATAGATACGTTAACTATATCGGAAATACTTATGTTACCTCAATTACAACCGTAGCAGGCTGACGTATTCTGCTGTGAAATATTATATACAATCTAAAATTAACAAAAAAGCAGTTCATGCATGCATACAATCAACAAAAACCAAAAGATCAGAAAAATCGAATCATTGCTCCATTAGATAGTCGCATTAATCAATAAAACATCGAATTATCTGATTGACATTGTTCAAGAGTCGGCTAATTACGTCAACTTTAGTCTGCCGTGCGAGAGCATGAGTTTGTTGTGATCCTTTCTTCGTGTTTGGGTTGTTTAATTGTTCCTTTGATAGTAAGAAGAGAGACTCACCGGGCCGAGGCGGACCGGCGCGCGCGGATTGCTACGGGCGGTCCGCGTCGCTCACCGCGCTCGACTCTTGAACAAAATCATCAGACAACGGTATAGCTTTTGCATGTTCATATGCATATACTTTATATTTATATATATTTACATGTTACAGGATTACTATCGAGTGAATCCTCGCAAATCATATCACTCGCGACCGGGCCTAAACATGTCAGTTATCCGCATGTAGAATCGATGTGTGTAGCAAACTACTAATGTAATTGACAGTTATTCGTCGGTACATCTCACGGTTTGTATTACAAATAACGACTACTGACAACACCAACACTAAAAGCATTAACAATACACATACATACATACTACTTACTTACCAATGACATAATTCACTGAATTCCAACTTTTTCGGTTGGCAGCCCTTCTTGGATTAAACCTAATTATTTTCTATTGCTGGATACTCAGGTACATAAACCAAAATATAAATACTTCATAGCATACAAAACGTTCTTATCCGAAAACAAATTTATTCTTTAACCATTCTTTCTAAAGTCCCCGATGAAGCGACCACCGTAGGATGGTGCAGCGACCTAAATCAACCTCGAACAAAACTTCCAATACTGGAATCTGTTACAGTTGTTCTGCTAAAGTCCTGATAACCGATTCACACATATAGACAAAAAACAAACACATCACACATAATCTCTTCTAAACATACATACTACTCGTACATATAAGAATTAAGAACCCTTGCTACACCAGAGGACGGAGCAGTTAACGCTTGAATTGATGGCTGTTTTTCGCGTTCTCGAGAAATGTGATGTCACCTCCACACTCTTAGAATATACAGGAACTACCAACGTTTCGTTAGCTACTTGTAACTCATGCTGTCTACTGGTAACGTAGGAGATACAAAGGTAACGCACACTCACCGAGTAGCCAGGGCGCGACCGAGTCGTTTTCCTTAGCGCTCTTGAGGATGGTCTCCGGTAGCGGCAGCGAGTGGCGCACCATGGCTCCGTATAGCCCATATTCCGCCATGATGGTAGACCGCCCCCAGCATTTCTCCGTCTTGCGCCACTTGGCACGACGGTTTTGGAACCACACCTGGAAAAGAACCGGGCGATTATCAGTTTGAATTTAATCGTTGATTTATTTTATTATTATGTTTCAATGTACAATCCCCTCAAGTCCAAATCGGACCCGCGTGGACGGTCACACTTGTGTTGTGTTGTGAAGTGTTGTGTTGTGTTGTGTTGTGTTGTGTTGTGTTGTGTTGTGTTGTGTTGTGTTGTGTTGTGTTGTGTTGTGTTGTGTTGTTATACGTGGCATATGTGTCTAGCATTTGTATGAAATGTAAATATATAAAATTGTTTCTTTCTAAATTTTAGGCACAGTAATTCCAAAGATAAGGGGAGGGGAAATAGATAAAATCTATTATCTTGAAGTACTGACGACTTTTTAAAACTAATCTCTTCCTAATTATTCCTTCAAATTTAATTTCCAAAATCGAAATTCGTTTATTCATAGGTTGCATCCGCGATTAGATCACTTAACTTTCTACATCTACATACATGTAGGTACAAAATCATTTTTCGCGAGACAGACTCGATAAACAGACAAGACATCCTATAAAAGTTCAGTTTTTTTTTCATAGGACTTACTTTATCCTATAAATCATAAAGCGTTTGAAGATTCTTGCAAAATCACAGATTTAATATACTTGCAGCCGTTACCGACAACGCGTGTTTGATCGAAGCAGCGTATAATTATGAAATATCTTGGCGATGCAGCGATTTGAATTAAACGCTCCGATCCGTTTCGAGTCGATCCGCTTCGAGAGGCTGATGGCACTTCGACATATTTATTTGCATACCTATTTAAATTTTCTTTACGATTAAAGATCAAGAATCACGTATTTCATATGAATCCCAGATCCATAGATGTTCACAGACTTTAGAATTCTGAAAAAATGGGAAGAGATCCAGTAAAATTAAGATCAAAATTTGGTAAATGAACGTAGTAATAACAATCTAATTACGTGTTGAGGATTTCAACACGTCTAACAAAACGAAAAATTTAAAACAAAATACAATCTCACAGTAATTAATTAACTGACTACATTATCTACACCAGACATTATCTACGTAAAGCACGCTGTTTGAACCGCGTATCAATTTAATTATATTGTAGTAATTTCGGTGTTTATGTAGCGTCCAATCGGCGAGCAGCACGCGAGTGCGCCACGGGCACGTCGACCAGAATGAACCAATTAGCGGGAACAAAACGCAACTAAATTAGATTTTCAAATTTCCAACCAGCAACGCTTTCCATACCTAGTGCGGGACTAGGGATGGCACGGTGCGATTCATATCATCATATCACATATTGAAATAGAAATATGCTTCACTCGAAAAGCCCCTAATAACTGCCAGTGGAATGGGCGAAATGTGTATTGCTCGACTTTGTAACTAAGCATCCGTTTCACAATTTTGTATTGGTACAAAAAGTATCAAGTTATAGGAAAAACTTAAAGAAGGATCAGTCATTATTTGGACGGGAAGATATACCAAATTTGCAATGATATTGACAAATATTAACAAATTTAAATTTAATTCGTACTATACATACCAGTACGAGTCATAAATACTTAAATCAACGTAACATTATAACGTGTAAATAAATATATTTTGAGTATCGCTGTATGATTACGGAAGCACGTAAACTCTACATAGATCCAAACATTTCCATACATGCGCCACACGGCGCGGCGGCGTGCTGCAGGCGGCCCGCGGCAGCCCTACGCGCGGCGAAACAGTTAATTTCTAATTAAATTTGTTAATTAAACTCGATCCGTTCTCTGCGCAAATTAATACTCCACCGGTATTATGTTCCGCCCGTCTGCCACTCCGCATGCACTGCGTATATAGCCTCCGCGTACCGGTAGCTATGTCGGGCGTCGAGCTTCGAGTTGCGATGTGAGGCTACACCGATTGAATCGAGTTAGAGTTGTACGTGTTACACGGCTTACATGTTGTATACCTTAAACTGTAGATAACTTTGAACCAGCTTTTATTTTAAAAAGACAGACTACAGACTTGCATCAATTACGGTATAAATAATAGAAATAAGTACTATTTTTTTCCAGGGACAATTTTATTGTTGCTGTCATGAAGGTGGTTGCGAATTCTGAGATAAATAAATTTTAATATCTCCCAGCTCCGTCTTATCATGGCTACTCCGGGTCAAAATGACATAAAACTGTCCACGTGGTTCATCAATATTATTGTCTTCACCTCACGCTGCACTAGTCCAATAACACAGCGCGATACCAACGTCTCTTGCTCACTTAGGTGATCTTGCCTGCCGAGTGAGGTTAGAGTCTCAGCTGGGTTCTTGGTTAATCGTATATTAATGCTGCGTCAAGGGCGTGTGTGCATGCGGTGAAGCGTTTGTAGGGATTCAGTTGTGCCGTTTTTGTTATTGTTACTCACGGTTTGGAAGTAAAGTCAAATCTGTCCGCTTTGTAGCTTAAACAGTGACGTTAAGTCCTTCCTGTGACGACCTTGCCGATTTATACAATAATCGAACGGAAAATGGGAGAACCAATTGTCCCATTAAGTAATCTCCATTATTTCCTGCAGTAATCGGTGCCTAATCGAGACGGACGCGGTCGTCCAGTCGCCGCAATCGCGTGAGTGGATTACGCGATTCGTTCCCACTTACTGTCTCACTGTTTCGGAGCTTAGATGGGGTCGGAACAGTCGGCGGCGGCTCGAAGGTTATTTAGCCGATAAGCCGGTCGGTGATAGAAATAGCCGTTTGTACATGTGAAGGACATTATTTCTGAATTATCTTAAAGGCAAAGGATGTGTGTCGTAATGAGCTTAACCGTTATATGTTACTCAGAAACGTATGCTATCTTTTAATAAATCATGATAGACAATTATACTCGGATCT
>PDGT01000122.1:512717-605377 GCA_003671415.1 Megathymus violae
AAGGCCGCAGTTCCGCGACGCTGGCCAGCTGTGGAACGATAGTCTTCATACACCTTTCAAAACTAAATGTAAAATTCTCAGGTATGTAGGTTGTCTCGCGATGACTTCTTCCACCGAAGCAACTGATAATATCAATTATCTTTATTACAATATCATAATTACAATTATATAATATGAATATAATTTGGAAAAATGCGTGCAGTATTCGAACTAGAGTCCCCCATCAATAATTGATCAACAGTTCGATTGTACTTAAGCATCAATTTAAGTAAATAATATAGTTTATAAGTCGTTAACAGTCAAATACAAAGACATCGCGATAACCGGACCAGACATTCATTCAGTGTGAAAACACTACATTTACCTCTTAAAATTTTTGTAGTGGTGAAATATTTGATTTTGTTCTGTGGTTTCCATTCAGTGGTTAAGCAGTTTTGCAGCCTAGCGATCTGACCGTCGGTTTCCCGAATAGTGGGTAACACTTTGGAACTCTACATTTCTTATACGTATCCATGGGTACAATAGAAATTATCGTTGTTTCTGCGAAGGAAAATAAGAAAGACGTTCTGAAGAAACCTCAGAGATTTTCTGTGATGGTGTGGAACGTGTAAAGAGACTGCCGTTTCGTACTCGGCCTTAGCCTTGGCTTGGTGTACTATGGCGTTTATCCTTAACATCGTGAAGGAGACCTAAATCTTAAAAAGTTATGGATTATGAAGATGTTGAAAGTCTACAACACATCAGACATTTATCGGAGTCTGATGATCGGTACACAATTGTCGTCGAAGCTGTTTGACGTGTTTGATCAAGAATGTAAAGAAAGTGGCGAGTGCGATGTATGGCGTAGACCTAATTTTCATTTGTTGGGTGAGTGGAGCGCCGCCGCCGCGGGTGGCCCGGCCCGGCGGTCGTCAGTTATTGATTGGACGACTCCGGCCGGCGACAGGCGGCCCACGGATTGTTCGGAACGGGTAATTGTTTGCAGCCTCTGCTCCAAATTAACTGTCTTGTAAGCGTTCAGTTTATTCGCTGTGATAATAAGACTGACCGATGGCCATGTTGTATTAAATTTCACGATTTACCTTTCTTATTTACGGCATGTCTTTTAGTATCTCGGCAATTCTAGTATGACCCAGTACACCGAAACAATGACGACCAAAATACGAAGATTGCCGAAAGTCATCCTTAAATTATTGTTTGTTGTTTCTTTATCGACATTAGACATTGTTACCGTTCAGTGTATTTCAAAGTAGAGACACAAAATAATAAAGATAGCATAAATAGGCGTATGTTGATATAAATGGGGATAAAGACCAAAATAATAAAAAATAATAGTAGTAAAAAGTTAAATAAAAAAAATTAATCACAAATTTATTTTGAGTGGAATTGGAATCAAATTAGAGGTCACATTACGGGAAAAAATGTAGGTATGTACATGTTTAGGAGCAAACATATAAAATATTCCTACTCATGTTCACTAAAACACGTGGTTCGATGAAATCGATTATATTTACTGCACACGGGAATGGAGTTGTTATATTAATAAATAAGTAAATGATTATGGTTTTTATTTTATTTTGGCTTAACTTAATTTGATTGTATAAGATAAAATTTTATGCAAATCTAAATCGAATCGGAAGATTATGATAAACGAAATTACCGATAGCGATATGACTCCCGCTATGAGGATCTCAGTGGTTAAATGTTTCTACATTAGTTAGAGGTTTTTTCAATATATAAAACATGGTACGTTAACAAACAAACAACTCTCAGTGATATGGAAGATTACGTGCGTACACGGTGTATTAATACGTTTCTACTTGTACTATATAGGTACAAAATTGTTACTTGAACACACGTATTGGTAACCAATGATATTTCAGTATCTTCGTAACTGTGATCGCACACACACAATAATGATCACAATAAAGCAGACGAGCAGTTTAACCGTCACAACAGAGATGTCTTTACGTTACTTTTTAAGGTACAATAGGTTTTAAGGTACATATATTTTTTATTCATATTGCAAGGAAGAGCGTTTTCAGTTCTTTAATTATTTTTTTACCCAAATTCGGATGGCCCAATTATCTGGAAATTTGTACATGTATGACAATACTATAATTCCATTGCTGTGATCTAGCATCTCACACAGATTCAAAACTATTTTATTTCCAATTAAATAAAGTTTATCTAAGTCTAAAACACTACATTTTAAAAGACTCCAGAGAAAATATTGTATTTAGGGAAAGGTTGATATAAAGTTAAAAAAGGGCCTTCATAAATAATACGATACGTGACATTATCTCATAATATTTTACTGGCATTTTTGTAGGTAGGTGTTAATTTACCGAACAATAGTTGGAATAATAATCAAACTGATAACACTTCTGTAACATCTTTGTGGTACGTTTTGTTGTTTTAGGTGAGCTTAAGCTGCTACTGGAGAGCGGCTGGCGCGTTTGTATTGTAGGTAAGTAAACAGTGTTAAATTCGAAAGCACTCACGCCTATTTAAATTAATGTTAGCTTTCGTGTTAATCAGTTTATTTCCACATTAAACTTACTTTAAATCAATAATTAAATATTATTATATTCGATAGTTACTTTTGATTGATTAGTTCATATTACAACAAAACGATTTCTTTCGATGTTTTAAGATAATTATATATAACATTATATATAACATAATTTATATATAACATTTATCGATAACGACTTTCGAATGAACTTAAATGAGTTGTAGTACAAAGGTAATAGATTTTCTAATCAGACGTTCCTAATACCGCAGAGCCTCTGAAGCGCCAGCGGACAGCGCATCAACGGGGCCGCTGAATGGTGACAGAGTAATTGTGTTCGGATTACCGACACACAGCAGATTACGTCGGTGGAATTAACGCCCGAGGTCTACGCCGAGGGTGTTGTGTAAAATCAGCATTACGAGAAATATTTCTTGCAAGGATTCCATTGTTTATCAACGATGATGATCAAATACAGGCCATAAATGGTGGTAAAAGGAAGAGGTAGAGAATCTTGAAAACGACAAATTCTTAAGTGCCGTCTGTCCGTGAGTTAATGTTACCTTAATATTTAAGCATTCAAAGTTTAACGTAAGACAAGAAGCTGAAGAACTGTCATCTATTATGTTTTTATCTGTGTTTGAGAATGAGGTAAAATATAATTTTTACCCGACTTCAAATAAGGAGCAGGTTTTCTGTATACTTATATGTATTATGTATTTACAGCCATAAATTCGTTTTTGTATTGTTAAGGGAAAGGCTCGGAGTTGTTCCCCTTTAAATATGTCGAGGAGCTGGTGATGGATTCTGAAGATAAAGAGTGGAACTTCTCCATTGATAGTAATAACTAAGCCGCAGTGCATATATGTATTTGTAGTCGGTAACATTGACATTATAAAACTGTCCATCAATGACCATCTCCTTTAAATCATTTGAAAAATTTGATATAATATTACACTTAATTTGGTGGGATAGAGCTAGACCTAAAGTTTAAACTATGGATATTGGTAATGTGTTATCGTAGAAGGAGACTAACTATATTATAGGACACGAAACCACTAGCGAAATCTACATAGGTACACATGTCTCCATTTATATAAATGATTGGTCATTCTAGCGAATTGAAGATATCGCACACGCGAGTAATATCAAGTTTAATTAAGACGTAGTAATAGTCCTCCGGTGGGCTACCTGCCTCGTGCCATTAAATTGGAGCTACGAACTACACGACAGCAGGTTCGCTCAAATTACAACGCAGCAGTGTAATTGGCAGAGGTTATAGCTCGGTACAAACACGGCACGCATCTCCGAATTTCCTAATTAACATAGAGGCACGAAGGTTCCGTATAATTGTTAATTTGGCAGCACATTCACGCCTGTTAATGATGCGTAGCGCCCGTGCGAGCGAATTACTCCCACCCGACAATTTATTACTTGTATGTGACGATCCCCAATTACGCCGGGTCCCTGGTCTCTTCGGCTCGTGGAATAACGTTCGAGAAGACGGCAGGCCACGGACGGCTGGTCGCATTAGTTTAAAGGGTCGTATTTGTAACGCTTGTGAAACAATTTGTTGGGTACGACGGGATTCTATAGATCCACATGTAGGATTTGGAGTGAGGAAGCTAACCCTAATAAACGAAACATGTCCGCGGTAAGTTTGTTACGAAACAAACTATTCTCTACATAGACAAATCCTAGTTATTATAAATATGAAAACTTGCCGTTATTTCAGTCGCATGGTCAGGTTTTGTTTTGGTCGTGGTCTCATTTATTTATTGAATATTATTGATAAAATTCTATAAACACAAGACAAAATACAAGACTTACCTCTATGAATGTCATATATATTTAAACTTTCCTTGATAATGAAACAGTGAAGTTAATTGAATTGGTTTAATAGATAACTTTATTTAAATCAATTTCAATCAATAACCAAAGGAATTTTTTTTACAGTATCTATAGTGTAGTGTGTAGGTAAGTATAGGTACACATATAGTTAAGCCGTACTTCAGAAATCAGTCTAAAGACAGGAATCATCTGAACAACACGTGTAGTTATTCACCTGAACCTGCACTCAACATTACCAAAGAGGGTCTCTTTCAACCACAGTAGTGGAGATTGTAACGGTTACAACAGTATTTATTGAAATTAAAGTCCAATGTTCCTTTTTTAATAACTGCTTCTTAATCAAATGCCTTGACGTTTTCTGTACACTTTCAGAGAATCAAATTAGATTTTGACGTGGCAAATCTGCTTAATATACTCATATAGGTTTTTTACGTGCTATTCTAAGATTAACAGACACTATTGTGATCAATCACAACTTTAAGCTTAAGTCTATTGGTGTCTTCTGAAGCATTTAACACTTAATTTGGAACATTTAACACTGTATCTATTACGAGGTCTTGTTCTTGAAACTTTCAAAAGCTATATCAGCAATCTTAAGCAGAGGGTACAAATTGGTCTATACATTAGTCAACTTTCTACCACCTCGGGTATTCCACAAGGCAGTGTGATTGAACACAAGTTAGTTTTGATTTAAGTTAATGATTTGTGCAAACAACTTAGGTCATTGTACGTTCTTCTCATTAGGAGATGACATTGCTTTTCTTATACAAGACTCCACTTGGTCAGATGCACGCTAATATGCTAAGGCACCGATGGAATTGACAAAATCCAGCATACTACCTTCGCCGTCAATGTGTTGTTCTTGCCTAGTCAATCTTTTTCTGTTCGTGCACCTTGATGTGCACCTGGGGATGCTATTTGTTCGTGTACCACAATAACCCAAGCCAATTCTATCAAATATCTTGGAGTCCAGATATATTGCATACTTATATCGAAGGATCATATCGCTGGATAATTAATATTTATTTTTAAAACTCAAGAGCTATTGTCGACTAGCAAACTCTAAAAACGATTTATTTTATCATAATGCAATATACACATAGACACGCAGCACGCAGCACACGCAGCACACGCCCACGCACACGCATATCTACAGATTGAATACAGTTGGACATACTTCCTCCGAGTCTAGAGGTGGGCGTATACGGTTGCGATACAATTTTTTACTATTGTAGTTGTTTAAGAAGGTACATTTTGTAAAATAAGTTCTATGATCAATAACAAATCTTTAATCCTGGACCACCTAAGAATGATTAAGAAATAAACATAAAACTGGCATTCTTTATTAGCTATTCAGTCACAGATACGTAATTTGCAATACCATTACGCCTTTACTCCTGACGGTCGGCGCTTCAGCACAAACATTTGTGTTTATTAACACAGTACACTAAATAAAAAAGAAAGCTCTTACATCCCCCTACAATATCTAATCCGCCGCACAAAGGGGATAACGTTTTCGCTAACAGAATGTTACAATCAAGGTGCTAAGCGGCCGGTCCCCGGGGACGGGCTCCCACAGGGTAGCATACTGGGGCCGCTTTCACAAATACTACAATTGAATGTGACCGTTCTGATACTGTGATTATCGTGGGATGTTATGAAGACTTTGTTTTAATGAAGTTAGTATACAACACTTATTAGTTTATTAGTTAGTTTTAAACTTTATTAGGATAAATTGAAAAAAGACATAAACGTAAAATATGCTATGCTAACGATAAGTTTGTAAAAAGTTTGTAAAAGTTTTGCTTTTTTTTTAATTATTAATTGTTCAAAATAACGTTCAAACGGTTTACGTCAGATTGATAAATAATAGATAACAAAACTCAGTCGATGTGTTATCGAATAGACGTCTCTGACACGATTCAGAGCTCCAAAACGATTACAATCCGTAGTGTTTGTCATTCATGGTCGCCACACTTGTCGATTTGCTTAACACACTTCGGTACAACTAATTGATTAACGGAGCCGCTCGCACCGAGCCGCTTCGCCGCCGGCCTCAATTTATCAGCGCATTCAGCTCAAATGACGCCGTCATTCCGCCGGACAGTCAGCAATTTCATTACGGCAAAGGGCGCGTTCTGAAACCGGTGACAGTTTAAATAAGGCGAGTGAGCCCACAAAGGCGTTCTTATTTACGGAGTGCATAATTTCATTTCTTCGGTGTGCTTTGAATGGAGTTTTCGAACGGGGCCGCGACGGGCGTGTCGACCAATCAGGTGCAGGCGCTCGCTAAATGGAGTTGCGATTGCGAGTCTGTTCCCAATTTGGCGGCAATTTGCGGCACAATGCCGTCGCTCGGTGGCGAAGGCTCGTCTCGCCTCGCCTTAACAGGTTATTATTCAATTTGGGGGTGCGTTGGACACATTTTGATTAGTCAGTAAGTTAATATGAGGTTAGAGGTAACAAGTTCGTTTGGAGCGATAATTGTGCCGCGTGCCGCGCGCCGCTCACCTGACAGTTTGTTGAGTGACTTTTACGGTTCTCGAGTTATAAGCGAATCAAACTGACCAATATGTCAATTATATGTTTCCCAGAAGATTATATTAAGATAACCGTTTCACAATTATGATAAATTTACTCGTTAAGGTCGCTACAAAAAATATATTTTAAATTAAATCATTTAATTTGAATTCATGCCTTCTATAATAATTATTAAAGGCTTTGATATCATTGGTCATCATCAACAATTTAAAAATAAAACCAAATATAATTCGTAACAAAAACACATAACGAAATTGACGCCTACAAATTATATGTGAAATTGAAAAACTACATACCAATAAACACTAAATTGGTTGTCGATATGATTGACGGCTTGAAATCCTCATTACAATCATTATTATGATGATTATCATTATTATTCGATTATATTAAAATAACGCAGTTTAGTAAGTTTATTGGTTGTATCACAATTTTTTTTATTACAGAACCGTTATTTGTTCTCGAAAAATAATATCTTATTCATTGCACTTTGTTTTTTTATCACATCATCAAATTATTATTTTTCATCCGTATAGTCGGGGTCAACGAACTATGCAATAAAAGCCTTAGCCAATACTTACCTAAAAGAGGGATGGCTCACCTTCCCGGACGCAAAATCAATATATCGGCGCGATTTCATACTTCATAACTGAATTTTATTTCCTCTTTACGTCCTTTCCTCCCTTCGCCTCAGACATTTACCCTAATCCGAAGGCGAATAGGAATAAACCTGTTATACACGTGCCGCTTGCTTGAAAAAGAAAACGTGTTTGCGCTTTCAGAATCACAAGGTCGGTTTGACTACGTACTAGCACTGCCATATACCTACAACATGTTTGCAATCAAATCGGGTACAGAACGACAAAATAACACGATGAAACTTACTGCATACATCGAATTACGTTTGAAGGTTACAGTAAGTTTCGTTTAAATTTCAATCAACCTCGTATACATAGGTATAGGTTACAATGTAACTCGATTACTCGAAGTAATAGTGCAGTTAGCAAAACTGTAAATTATTAAAGTAATAATAAAAAGTAACAAATTAAGATACAACATATCTATCTACTCGTGGCATAAGAATATGCTAATTGAAAGATTTTTAACATTAACAAACTAAAAGAGCCGCTCGATTTTTGAAATGAACGTTCAAATAGAGCGCACGTTTAATTATGATTAGCGGAAACGGAAGCATGAAAAGGCTTCAATTTACAACAAAACGCAACATAAATTGCGCAAGTCACACACACGGCTAACAATGATCGAGGGTAGTAATGAAAATATAATGTTAACGAGAGAACGTGGCGACTTCCGACAGCGCCGCAGTAAAATAAACAAGACAGGCATGTCGTGGTGAAATTATACGCTCTGTTCTACGACCGAGGGCGGAGTGAGGGACGAGTGTCCAGCGGACCAGCGGGCCAGCGGGCCTGGGCCAGCGGGCCAGCCGCCGAGACGGATTGCCATTCTTACAGTGAACGCTTGTGGAAAATAATGATTAAAGTAAGATGACTCTGTTTAATTGTAAAATTGACTACTTTAGTTTTGGAAATGTGTGCATGTACTGTTTACGTTAGCGTAAGAGCCAACTTAGTAATGTCACACTGATACCCAGAAATAACATCAGCCGTCACAGATTACACTTACAACAACTTATAACAGTTTAATTAAGTTTTATTTGCAATTAGAAATAAAGTTTAAAAATTAGAAATAAAGGTTAAAAGTATTGTTTCGCCCGCTGCCGTCGCAGGCTCGAGCCGTGGGCCGACAGCTGCACCGAGCAGGCAACTAGCGGGCGTGAATAAGCGATTTCGGGCAGTCGCTCTCGACAGCCGAGCGGTTTGCCCAATCGCCACGTAATTGCTATAATATCGCTCGATAATTCGCCCGACACGACTGACATCTAATCACCGTGCGTTTGTTTGACGAATTAAAACGAGAGCGCTCGTTATTGGGCTTTTTACCCGCCTTGGAACGTCTCGTCAGCGATTTGGAATATCTTGTCGAAATTTCTATTTAACGAACTCGGCGCCCGCTAATCGGATTACTCTTTCAAAGCGAAGCGGAGTCTCGGAGAACCGACGTATCCTTAATATGTTTTTTAATTACTCGAGCGGTCAAGAGCCGATGCAACCGATGTTATATTCATACATCCGATTATCATATCTCGGCGGAGGATTTGCGGTATTGCCGAATTGATTTCAATAGTTGGGCTTATGTCCGTGTTTCCATTTAATATCGGAATTAATACAGATTATTGCGATGAGAGACCGAGCGCCATTCGAATTCATATCGGAAAAATTAGTCATCGCTTTTTCAGTGAACACGATAAAGCTTTAGATGACATTCGTGCAGCGATAATCACTATATAATTTTATTCGAATATAATAATACATTTCTTTTTGATTGATTTTAAAACTGTAAGTATGGTATCCCAAATTAATAGAAACAAATATTTGTTTTAAATAAATTAAAAATATTAATTATTGTCTACATAATGAGTTCGTAATACATAACGAGCATCGACTAAAGCTATCTGGTATTCTGGTAGAAGAAAACTTTGCAATAAATCAATGCAATAAATGCAGACATATTAAAGTCCAAGGAATTCTGTTATCCGTTGAAGCGGTAACAGAATTACGTCGAGAAACGAGCGAGTGATCGGGAATCGAAAAGGTGATCAGTGGCATAATTGTATTAAGTTACGACGTGTTTAGTCAACGAATAAGTAAACATTTCAAAGGTACGTATTTGTCGAAAAAATTTCATGCTATATCCTAGATCTGGATCAACGGAATTGTTATCCTTACACTTCTTTTCTTTATTCTTATCTTACACACTTCTTTTCTTTATTATTATCTTGGTGTTCTGTTCTGTATGGACAAATACGGAATCAATTAACACGAGGAACAACAAATTAAAACGAAACGAAAACACTTGACAATAACAAGCCAAAGATCGCCACGTAACCAACGTTTGGTTTCTCTCTACGGTATAACGATAACCAAACATGCGGATAATTTGACAAATAAGGAGACAATTCGGTGGGCGAGCAAATAGCGTCGGACGGACACGTACGGATGGAAAGACGGAGGAATGTGTGGAGCAAACATATCGCGACGGTGTACACTTGCGCCAACATAATCAAACCGATTATTGTTCTCATATTAGTCCAATTCAACTCGTGTTGGCTCAGGTTGTTTCGTCGAGGTGTTAGGGCGTTCGCGGACAATCTACTGCGACGTCGGACCATCGTCGACGGTATCGGAGGACGACATCGATACTCCAACGACAAGCACGCCCGGTAATGATCACGGCCGCAGCTAGTTTCGTGTAAGTTGTACAATATACGGAGTTTCGGTAGATGTACAGAGCGGTTTCTACCATTGTGTCGTATGACACGATAAACAATTCGATAATGCGTCATGAACGTATTGCCGGCGGAGATGGAAGCGGGAGAAACACTTCTTACAGGTTGGTTACTAGTCTATAAAAATGCAACTCCGTGTTCGAATTATCGGTTATCCGTTACCGGAGACGATATCGTGTCGGATTGTACAAACGCCCTTACACTTTGTTTTAACGCTCACCCAACGGATCCAACGACAATGGGTTTTTAACAAACAAAAATTTCACGCGAGGATCGAGGGCTAATATTTGTTTACGTCGACGCCCGCGGGTCCGCGGCGACCGAGGGCCGTATGCGATGACGACGTCAAGCAATTATAAGTGTGGACGAATGTCGGGAACGTGACGAGGTATTACGAATATCACCGGACGGTGGGATCCATCGATCACATTTTGATAAATTGTGATAGACATCTAAATCAATCAGGAGAATAGGTATGTAGAACGTGGGTAACGAGTGTCACATAAAGTGTCACATGGAATGTAATGGATGGACTAAGATGATTACAGACTGCGCACTGATGGAAAGCGCAAGGAACAGAGGAAGACCAAACAAAAGATGGCCAAATGTTTGAAAAGGAAGAGCAGGATCAACGCGGACGACGAGAGCCACGACAGAAAACACTCGAATGCACCGTGAATGACCTTCGCCAATGTGATTATCGTGACTAGTATTATTAATGATTAATACTGTAATAATTATATACAATTCATATTGTTAAATACCTATTTCAATCGACTAGGAGTTTGAATTACTGTAATAATGTTATTTACATTTTACTTAGGTATGTTAATTTTATTGGTTTTATATTGATGTGTTTATAAGTTTCATAATAATGAAATTAAATGATATTGAAATATAAAATGTCATATCAAAATATACATTTTTTAAATGGGAATTGAAATAATATTTATTCAAAGTTGGTTTATACAAACACTTTTCGAAAATCAACTACGTCATCGCTTCAACAAATCCCTACCGTGAGTGGTCCCGGAAGAAGAAACTGCAAGAAACTCCCGAGGGATTTTTTTTACTCACAGTTACAGAACGCATTTATGGCTATGTATTAAACTCATGTTCAAGCAGTGTTATCTTTAAAGTACACGATACATGGGTGTCATTAAAACTGAAATGTTACAATTGCATTGTAAAAAGTATCCACATTAATATTCAAAATCCACACTGAGCCATAAAGGATATTGTAGAACGCGTCTTACGACACAATAGGTACATAAAATAGTTAGATTTTCAAAAAAGGTCGTCTAATCGCTATGTAGCCTTTTAGACAACCTATAAGTTGAAACGCAGCAAAGTAGACTACCATGCTAGGGTGCACAATTTGATCGAATACTTCGATATGCGAGAATTCAGTACAGATGCATACAAGCGCAAATATAAACTGAGTGTTTTCTGTTTGAGGGTCGGTTTGCTGAAGCCGGTGTACTTAATAAGTAGCAGGAGTAGCACGAAGTACTTTCTGTCTTAAATGTGTGTCATGTCAATCCCTAAGTTAATTATTCATGTTACTTTGATAGATAAATAAAAACTCATATGCCGTATATTTTATTTGTATTTTGATTATCACTATATGTAGTATGAAGGACTAAAGATAACATAGTCATATTGTGAAGACACACTTGTCTACGCTGACTTAGTTACCTGACACTGAAGATCGCCGGAACGGTAATTGGCAGATCGATGTCTCAGCTGTGAGCATTTCTTATATTCTTATATTTTTGTATTACATTAGCTGAGATCAATATTGCCTTGTCATCTGTTATCTCGTTATAATAGAACCTGAGGGTCTCTCTTGAGACGTTGGTGACGAAATCCAGTTTGTGTCGATAAAAAATTGAATCCATTCACAAATTTAAGTGGGCTCAGTTCGAAAGGTGGCGTAGAAAATTTTTCTAATTAGGACCGTTATAGTTGGAAGGGATCGTTAAGGTATCCGATTTGATAACTTTCGAAAATATTGAGATGAAACAAGTCCTATGTGTTAAGTGAAAATACCCACAACAATCCCAGATAATTTTAACAAACACCTTCCGGACACATCGCAGGCAAATCGGGACAAAAAAACGGACATAAAGAGAAAATCACTCTAAAAACATTTAATTATACTTAGATATCATGTAAATAGCGTATTTCACTTAATTATTTACCTTTATTCTAAAATGACATAGAGTCACTCCAAGTTTATATATTAGTATAATTGATCTAGGCATTTATATAAAAGGCAACTATTTTAAATAAACGCCGCTCGATCTTATTATATATTTTTCTTACGAATTACGATCAAACCAATTGCGACCTAATAAATCGGTTAAAATGTTTGAATTTTTTTAAAAGCTCGCGTAATGCTAAAGGAGCGGCCACACACGCCCGGTTCCACGAAGTAAGGGCCACTTCACAAGATTCCACTAATAATAATTACGCATTTATTTTCTTTCAAAACTTCACTTGACAGTTCGAGATGCATCCCGTGTCACTCTTTGTGTGAAGAACCACTTTAAGACCGGCTCTCGGTGAACACTTTCGCTGCCTTATCGGCGACAAAATAAGGTTTAAATCACTACATCCCTAACGTCATGTAGCCGCATCGTGAAGTCAGTTATTGTACAAGGTGCCTACACGCTCATTAGTGTCTTATAAGCGTAAATAATAATAGAGGGTCGTTTATTGTTAAAGTATTGCAACAATATTAAAATAATAACCCGATAATAAGGCTCTTTGTGTCCCTCAGGACTCGGACTGACGCTTCGACATTATTGTTAGTGGGTTTAGAGAACTGTCAGATAACATCATATATTTGTTATAGCTAATAGTTTTTATAGCCGCGAGACAAATGATTAGTCGACTCATTCAGCCCTAAATGGTTATTATAATCTCAATAGATATTTAAGAAATAATAACTCGACGCCGCGCCGTTGCAAGGGAACACATTTATAATTACAATATTCAAACTTCTGCTGATTGTTTCGTTCATAAATTACATTATCGAATGGCTGTTGTTCGAACATTAGATTGACGATGGATGAACAGTAACGAGTACCTCATTAAGGGAATTTTGTTACTCAGATATTTTCATCCAGTACGACAAAGTTACCACGGCGATCTGTATTTCTGGGGTATATGTATTTCGGTTACGTGCAAAATAAATGTGATAAGGGCTTTGTATTTATTCATTAGTTTTTATGCGTATGGCCTATGGAGAAATAGGTGATCGTATTTAAAAGGACTTCACGAAAGGAAACGTGACAGTAGTGAAAAATATTAACTGAATGGAAAGGGCACATATGAGGAGAATCAGTATAAATTGCAGATTCGATCGAGAATTGATAATGAGACTTTACACGAGGCTTTTCCCTTGCGTTAGGTGCTACACCACTTCATAGTTACTCAAAATCGGGTCCGTGTGGAATGATGACATTGCATTATTGTTAAGTTAGATTTTTTTTATTTTTATTTAAAATGAATAATTATTATGAATTTATTAATAGATTTCAGAAACGATTCAGACTAGGCGTACATAACGTAACGCCTGTCAGGCCAGCTAGTGGTATTATAAGTTATGGAAGAAATACCACTAGCTAGCCACATAAACATTTGGTAAATCGGGTTTTCTTAATACCAGTATAGATGGCTGTGGAGTTTAAAAATACTTGTAACCGCTGAGTAAATATTTGTTATCTGTCCCGTGTAATTGGCCGAGTGGAGTGAAGTGCGTGTTTGTTTAGGAGACGAGTGTTGGTGGATCGGTCCCGGCCGCAGGGCCTTCGGCGGAGGCCTTTCTTAATAATCGTACACAAGCCACAGCCCCTTTGTGTGTATTGTATTGTGGTGGTATGGTTGTAGGGTTGCCTGTAAAGATACTCGAGTAAAAGGTTTTGTGACTGCGTACGTTAAAAAATTACTCCCAAATTCCGCAACGAAATGGTTCGTAACATTTGATTTTAAACGTTTATCTTAGCGGCCATTATACATTTTAACTGTAATGGGAGCTCACCAGTTGGGATTTTACACCGATTTCGACACAAATACGTGGATCATAGTTTTGGCAAGACCTAAACGAAATATTATTGGGTGTAGAGATATTAAAGGCTAATTATTATTATTAAACTTTTATTGTTACTACGTGAATTTTATTTTTAGTTTTAAATCGTAATTAAAATTTCTTATAAAAACTGATTTGTTTGATCATAAATAGGTTCACATAAACAGTTTTAGAAACCTAACCAGACTATCCTTCTAGATATTCTCTACCACGAGCAGTCCCGGCTAAACAGGTGACAATGAAATGGAATTAGTTTTTACAATACAGTTCCAAAGTTGATAGATGAGTTACTCATTGGAACTCTGAAGCGACGCGTTAAAGCACAACTTACAGGTAAAGGATTTTATGGTATAGATGAATATATTAATGACAAGGACACCTTGAATAAATAGTGGCAAAACCAGTTCCGGGCAGTGTTAACCTTTTGTAATTAACATGTGTCGTTTTAAAAGATATGCTGAGGAGTTTCTTTCGCAGTTTTTTCTTTACAATGTTAAAGCACTCTTTCGAAACGATAGCAGAAGCAAAAAATGACGTGAATTTGAATTTGTTTGACAAGAAATTCCCAAGGACGATATTGTTGTACTCTCAATGACAGAAAACAACAGATTAAAAAATATTTTAAATAACGACAGTTTAAAGTGATCTTTCATCATGGGCATGCTTTTGAAATAGCGGTAAAGTTCTAATATGGCAAGTCTGTTAGACAAAAACGGTTCAAAGTTACACACAGGACCTCACCAGTAGCATGGACACATAAACGATGCTGTAAAACGTTTGTTGCGATTAATTATTAATTGTCTGTGTGATGCTCTTATACAACACGTACATATGTAAATGTCACGTGTCACCGTTTTATTCATTGAGGAATTTGACTTATTTACAAATATGTTGTATATTATTTTATTCAGTTCCATCGTTTCCTTGGGGTACTGCAACAGTTTTATCTTGCCTGTCCAGAGGCACCCTTTCTTACATACTAAGTAAATATGTTGAAATCGATAAGGAAACACCGTGATGATCACAATGATGATTGTAATAGGGACGTGCATTCAGATAGTATAAGATTTTGACCGATATCTTATGAAGTGTTCTCCATTGATATTTTTATGTTGGATTTTTTCAGATCCCATTCAGACCCAGACGTCTGAAGATCGAGCAGAAAAAGTTGAAAGATACAAAACTTTAGTTCCATTTATTTAACTATGTCCAAGTGGTTAGCAGTACAAAGTAGTGTTAACGAGACCCGTGTGCTCGCGAACGACAACAACGAAAACAACAGACATACATAATTGAAAAAAAAAACACTTGATTATGTTTTGTACTAATTGACTGATTTCTGATACAATGGAATAGATAGATACAAGTCAAATAATGACTTAGATTAGGAGACAGAGTGATCCCGCACCTAAGCCTCATAACTTCTTAGTAAAATTTTATGTTAAGAGATATTGCAGCGTTTAAAGCAAATAAAGTTATTATTATTATAATTACTCACTATGGAATATACTTCCTTATGGAGCTCTATTTTAAATGTAATCAATTCTAAAACGTGCTAAAGTCACTTCAATCTTATTTTTAGTACATTGGCAACATATATGATATTATTTAAAAGTAATGTTAATATATTAATAGTTAATATATTAATTTATTTTAAAAAATCGAGTTCTTAAAGCTGAGATAAATGAAAATGAATTTAACAAATATCTGGAACAATACACATGGACACACAATTTTATGCTATAAAAATATACGCTGGCTTTCTTTGTATTTAACTATGTAACACAAACATCATCGGATACTTCTAATACAAAAATTCAACGAAAATATTTCATTTCGTCTCTTTCAAACAACTTTGTAGTTTGAAAAAGGCTTCAAAGGATATGGGAGAATACCTTAATGGGCAAACTCGAGTGTAGTTTGTGGGCCAACAGGCAGAATTCTCCGCACTCACGTGTAGAGTCCAATTTGCGACGACTTGCCACCAAATTGGAACCAGACTCATCCTTTCTAGGACGTCAATATCATAAGTTGTTTGGGAAAGTTGCTGAAACATATAAACGTAAGGACTACTTAACTCTGACTCGTTTGTCGTAACTTTTTAAGACAAAAGGAGGCCGGCGACGAGGCTCAACGACAATTATAGCACCATAACGATCCAGACTACTCAGTGTATCATCGGGAGGACAAAAGCAATCATCACCCAAGTCGACACGCGAACGAGGTTGCTAAACGTCGTGGGTCGTACACTACGATACACATAATCCATCAACTTTTTGTGTAACCCACGGTACATAACATCTAACAGAGTAGCAGTATTACAAGGAATAGTTCTCGCATGTCTATTATATCTGTATGATACTTTCATTCTTGTCCAATAAACCTCGTGTCGACACGTCTGCCATCCATTAAAGATATCCAGTCTGATTTATCGGGAGAACAACGAGCAGTCATCGCACGGGACGGCGTCATCGGGTGTGTCGACAAATTAATATCTCATTTAAACGTTTTATTCGTTATATGTCACGGACTGCAAATGCGCAAACACGGTACCGGGGTCGGCGACCGACTCCACCGTCACACTCGCTGACCGCAACGCTCGCGCTCGGTGTTCCGACAAGAACGTAACGGAACGCGCCCCAAGTGTAATTATTTAAACGATGCGTCATTGTTTATGCCAAGGACACGTTCACCGACTGAAATTTAAACGTATTTGTTTTTAAAACAAACGTGATTCTTAGTCAGGCGAGTTGTGAACCTCGACGCCACGTACGAGTTCCGTCCGGAGGTCCGGATTGAACGGTAGCTGCCGGACGGAGGGATGCACCACCGCGGCACCGGCAGGGTATACGGGACGCGCGGTAAAAACACTACAACGTTAATCAATAACATAAAAATAAAAAATATTTTTATCCCATGCATAATTTTACAAATCGATCATAATTTTGTGTTGATATAATTATTTTTAACATTTTGTCAATTTTATATGTACGTCAATTTAATAAACATTCAATTAATTCCTTGATATAAATTCTTATTAAATTATTCATTTATTTATTAATAATATTAAAATATTTTGTAATGTATATTGCATATTTAATTTTATTTTCTTGTCTTCAGGCTAGGCATGGACTCACTCAGGTGAAGGCTTCCTCCAAAGATTTCCAACTTTTTTATAGGATTCGGTTACGGTTACAGATATATTTTTATTTCGGTTACGGTTACGGAGATCCATAACATCCCTGCTTTTATCCAATGTATTCCTGTGATGTTTTCATATCTTCGGTACACTGCGTGTAAGGTCTGCCATCTGTTGTCTTTCAGTCGTGCTACACGGCCGGCCCAACTGAATTTCAACTTTTAGTTTTGGTGACGCGTCTTATTTTTCTGTGCCGGATTTTGTGTATTTATTGGATTTTTAACGTGCTGCATTCTGTACCTGTTTCACACGTATTTAGTTTCGTTTTCTTTGCAAATTTCCACATCTGGCAGGCGCATGGCAGGCACGGAAGCATGCAACAGTGCATTTTTTTCATTTTTAACACTATTGGCATGTTGCTCCTCATCATTTCCCTGTAAGTCCAGAACTAGTTTCATGTGTGTCCAGAACATGTTTTCATCGTTTTTCTATGGCTATTTTTTGGCTCTGTGTTAGATATGTTTATATCTAGACCTACCTGCCGGCTGGCCACGTTGAGAGAATTCCTTATTTTTTGTAAACAAAATCGCTATAACAAACTTAACAATTTGAATAAAAACTCAGGAGCCAAGTTATGAGGGACTAAGATAATCGAGCCGGATATGATTCTACGTATTGACATAAATGTAAAAGAAAAATATTTTTGGCCGGAGTTTGTAACTTGGCGAAGATTCTTCCCGGCAAAAATATAAATATAAACGGAAAACAGCATCTTATTGAAAGATTGCATTCATACATTTCATATTTTCACGACGGCAGTACCTATAGTTGCCTCTATAGTTCTACGTCGAGGCACTTCTGTCACGTCCGAGTGCCATTCGGATGTATCTACTGTATGACAAACGAACAAACATGTGTATGTTACAGTAGTAAAGGCTGCCCGTGAATCGTTACGGGTGAAAACATTTAGAAGATTCGCTGTTAACGGAACGTCGTGTCGTTTAACGAACCGAGCTCAAGTCTAGGACGGTTTGTATACGGACCGCCGATAAAGATATCCGCGGGAAGGATCCTCGAGCGGAGGCTAACTTCTATTGAGTCCAGAAATTGAGTTCGCCTCGACTGACAAAGGAGTCCTCTTGGAAATACGTAAACGCCGCCGGAGCACTCGGAACGTGGCGAGGTAAATAGATGGCGGAACGGTGCTCCAGCCCGCCGGTTGGCAGTTAGAGATCGTTATAGCGATTTTAACACAAACTCGGTAGGATTTAGTTTAAAATGTCTCGTCTTGTCGTAAGTCGTACAACAACTTATTCCGTATATCGATTCCTCTTACATTGACAACGAATCGAATAGAAAATAGTGAGTATTAGAATTGTATTTTTGAGAAATTATTCCGCCGAGGAGAATTGGCAAGCGACTTGCATGTCGAACTTTGAAGTAGATAGATTACTATATTTGTTAGTAACAAATAGCCTGGTCGGAATAGTGTCTGCAAATTGTGTTCAGGCAGGTCAGAGTACGAGTTCCTACGTATGCGACATAAATATAAATATGTCATGTGGAGAATCGAAACATCTCGCTGACAAATAAATAATAATAAATTGTAATTGCGAATTTTTGAGCAGCAGGTGCTAACTAAGGACTTACTAACTTCATACTTACTAACGTCCATGGCGACGGTGACCTCTTACCATCATCTCGTTGGCTCGTCTGCTAGTTTGTCAGGTATATACTTAAAAAATACAAACTAGACGATTACTCTAAAGACAAAATTGATTAAACATGACTTTAATATGTAGCCATAAGTAGTAGCAGGTGCTTTCTGTAGCTGTGAGTCGGAAAAATCCCCTTGGGAGTTTCTTGCCGCTTGGTCTTCCGAGACCACTCACGATAGGGATTTGGTTGAAGCAATGGCGTAGTTTTCTTAAAACCAATTTCAAATAAATTTTATTTTTATTACATTTCAATTAATTCCATATAAATATTTGTAGTTCTGTAGTACAGTGTGTGTCGGTACACTTCGACCGTTGTGCCGAGGCGATGAGTCCGCGTGCTTGTTAACAATAAAACTGCTCACCCTATTGAAATGATTCCTTATAATTATTATAACCAAGATATTTCTTTATTATTTATGTACTTATTTGGATACCGCTAACAGAAAGTATACAACGCAAACATTGATCGGATCCTTTTCTCTTTCACAGTATAACATCACGGCCTCTGGGATGTTTACCGTTAACAATCCTTTTCATCGTTACTTGTCAAAGACACTAAATACAATTTTAATGATATAAAAGGATACTACAACATATTTATATTTAAAAATATAAGTACAAAGTTTCTAACGTTGACGTATTTTAACACGACTCAGTCGAAAGTAGGCAAAGGGGTTTCGCGTGAGCTCACTTTCGTCTCCAACACTCCGGCTCGTTCGCTAAATCTACCGGATAATGTTGCAAATAGACCGCGGACGTCCGGACCGGTGCCGACCGGTAAACAGCGGGCGAGCCGGTAATCGAGTCGACGACGAGCTCCGGAGCGAACAGACACCCGGTTATACTTACGGTGGTCCATCGTCTTTGATGACGGGAAAAGGTTGGCACTAACGATAGGTTGCGTCGTTTCTGCAGGGATGTCACTTGGTACTAAATTGTCTAAGGAAATAAACAATTATAGTGCGGTCGGTGCGTACAATAAGATCACCTTCAACGGTCGTTTTGAATGCCGTTAAAGGTGAGGGATCGCGTCAACCTCCGCACACCCCCCACGATTGACCTCTCCGGAAGTTTTCGCTGGCCTCCTGTTTCGGATTTCATGAGGCTGTGTTATTACAACTAGGATAAATACTGTTTTTGTTGTTTCAACATAAACAGTTGTAAGCTGTGAATGCATTTAATGTAGCCTAGATTTGAACGTCGATGTGAATGAATAATCAAAATCAATATACCTTTAGCTTGTAACTAAGCAAATACATAAGTTTGAATACAAAACGGTCTCAACATATGCTTTGCATCGAATTTTAACATCTTGTTGGAATTTTGATCCTGAGTTTAACGAGTGAGGTGCGCATTTCGTCCGCAACGTAATTTTTGCATCTTCCAAATTCACGCTGTATCCGTTGGAGCGACGCGCGGCGGCGGCGGCGGCGGCGGCGGTGCCGAGTTGCATTAAAAGGACTATTAGTCAAAAATGTTTTGCTATTATGGGCGATTCATTTTGGGGATGCTTTGTTTATCGTTTATCTCGACTCTTGCACGTAGTGCTCTTTTTCGATAGTTGTTTTGAACGTAATGCTCTTTTTCGATAGTTACTTTGATCTACATGAGGTTTGAAATGCGACTCTTGACGGAAGTATTGTTCATATATCAGTTTAAAGCGTTTCCTTATAATTGTTTTTCTGGTCATAATACATTATTTTTTGGGTTTTTTATATGTTTTTAAACTCAATGTAATTTTGTATAGGATTGAGTGCAAATTTTGTTACGTTTATATTTTAAAACTATATATTACAATAACTATACCTACTAATACCAATATAGACATAATTCATGGTGAACTATGAATTGTGTCTTTAATTCTACAATACCCGGCCACACATCGTTCACCACACTGACCAAGTGCAGACACAGAACATTCTGAGAGCGTTGGGAAGTACTCTGCAGTGCAGCAGCTTACTTTGATCGTTGTCCTGATGAGTTAAAATTTTTTATTCATGCATGATATAAAAGGTGCAAAGGTGAAGATTTTATCTCTGTTCAATCCAGAGTCATGTTGAAATAACGTCCCGCGGCGAATTCGATCGGCTCAAACGATTATAATGATTTGTATACATTGCATATAGCCTGTGTACATCCGGAATAATGTACATTTTAAATACTAAAATCTTTTTTTTTATGACATCAGTAGGTACAAATTTTAAACCAATACATTATGATATCGTTTTTACTTTTTTACAATGTCGCTTGTAGTGATAAATCTAATGGCAATAAACACGTAACACGTAAACAACAATACATGCGTAAGCCTGCATCGCAAGAAAACCATTGATTGGATGTCGATACATCCTATTATATCGATCATAATACGGGATACTTTGTACCGTGGATGGGTTTTTGCGGAACGATCATATTACACCTTAACGTTACTTTATGCATGTTGCGATGCGGCCATAATAATGAGTCGCACCGACTGCAGCGATTGCGGGAACTTTAGCAACAAATTTAGCATTGCGCCATTTACCCGGCACTAGCGACCGGGTCCGTGTGCGCGCGGCCGCGTCGGATCCATCGGTCGCGGCCCCGTGTCGTATTTAATAAACAACGTTGTTGCAGGACCGATGTTACATTAAACTTGCACGCGTAACCAGAATACAAACGTCGCCGTGCCACTTTATCTATGTTATCTACTTTCATAACGCCCGAACACAAATGGATGATACGACTGCGCATTAAGTTTTTGACAATCATTATTTAATTTACTCGCATTAATGTGTTTCGGAAATTTTCATATTTTCTATACTATATTTTGACGACAACCAAAACCTAAAGATAAACGAAGATTGTCGAGAGCCATTAATGAAGTAGTAGCAAGCGAAGAAGACGTAAATTACAAGGTAGAGGTAACGATAGCGGCATCGCGTGATGACAGCGCGGCGACGCCGTGCCGTGCCGTGACGTGACGTGACGTGCGTGCTAATCGATTATCCCGGGCCGGTACTATTGTACCGCTCGCCCTTTGTTTGCTCAAATTGATTGCTCGTGGGACAATGCTTGCACCGCTAATGCCTTAATTATGATTAGATTATATATTGTTACTAATCACTTTATCGTTTGGGCTTGAAACTTCATTTGATTATAAAATTGTTAGATATTGAAGGAATGCAATGGCAGATGCAACTAAACGGACACAGAGCATACGATTCGAGATCAAAATATTAGTACCGAATGAACTGCTCGAGTCTTAAGAGTTTGTGTAACCTAATGTTATTTTGATAATCTATACCAATATAAATTAATAAGAAAGTGCAAATTTTGTGAGTTTGTATGCGGAAGGTAATTTTCAAAAGCACCGCACGTATTAAAAAAAATCTTTTTTCCATTCGAAAGGAACATTACTCCGGATGGAAACAGTTTATCATGTATATATTAACTAATCGTTTAATCACAACGAAGTCTAAGCGGCCCGCTAGTGAATAATAAGTTTAGGGATATTTACTTTGTTGGAGAGAGATAAGACCACGGGGAAACTTAGCCAATGCGACGAACTTGGTGAATAATGACAGAAAGAGAATAAATAAAGGCAACTCGTAAAACATAAAGCGTGGCGGCCACCAGCGTCTGGAGTTATGTCGGGAATCGTCCAGAGAACTATCACTTAAGCACCACCGTCACGGTACTCGGCGTGTAGCTAACTACCCATTCAGACTAGACCGCCGCAAGTAGTTGAGGAGGCCCATGTACCAGTGCATTGTGGCAGATCAGGTGGACCGAAGATTGTCCGTTAACTGACCAATAAACAAGTGAATACTGACTAGACAGTGTGGCTTGCAAAAGTTATGCTATTTGATTTCCATAACAATAAATTTGACACCGCGAGTTTTGCATCATTTGTTCTATGACTAAAGTGAAATAACGCTTTATACACGGCGCTTGGGGGTGAGGGGATGAGGCGAAGGGGTTGTATTGTCGAATTGGATCGCACCGTTCGTCGCTGCTTTACATTCCAATTCCTGCTTTACTTTGCGATATTAGTCACATTAAAGACTCTCTTCGAAAAACCATACCACCTGAGTATCTGAAGAAAGCCGTGTCCCCACCGGAACCGTGATCGATGAACTTCAACGACACCGAGTAGAAGATAATTTCCGTCTTCTGATTCTGCGTTCGACTTATGGAAACCATCTTCGTAGTTAAAAGAGTAGATTATAGTTAACAAGAGTATATTACGAATTCAACTTGCTGAGTGATTGAATTACCTTTGCAACTGCCCTCACTCATTGTTGATTATTATAAAAAAGTTGTTTAATTTTTTCCTAGAACTAGACGTAGTATCAAAAAATGAAGGTCGCGTTGAAGCGAGCTATTGTAATTGTTTAACGGTGAACACAGCCTCACCTCAGACAGAGTAGGCAGTAGTGTACAGGCGTCGTACCTGTTGTATCGTTGTTTCACGTTAAATTGCACGTTTTAAAATCAAATTCAGAATTAGTTATTCATTTAGATTTTCTGTCGATATGTGGATTCATGTAAATTTTTGTTACGCTTCCGTTTCCAAGTGAAACTTTATAATTTTGGAGAAACGGTGGAAGAAGCTTCTCAGGTCATGTATTAGCACTGTGCTCCTTCAATTATTTCCGGAAAGCGGAAACTATAACATCGGCGCTTTGAAATTCAGTTAGTTACGTTTTGAAATAGAAAAACCAGTTCCTGAAAAATGGGCGTAGAAAGTCTGTCATTTAAGTATAACGATTTCTTGTTTGTTGAACATAATATATAGTATTGTAATAAATGAGGCCCTTGAGATTTACAATTTCAGGTCGCCGGGTGGAACCACTACGGACTGCGAGCCTTGATACGTTTATGTATTTTACAGTACGCCTCTCGACGAGCGCCAGAGCGCCGCGCGCCCGAGCTAAACCAAAAACTGCTCACGAATACATTAAGCGTTTACCACACTTTACGGAAAGCGAATGCAATAATTAAGTAATTACGACCAGATCTGTAGTGGGGAGGTTAAAAAACCAAAAGTACTCGCATGTAATGTTACAACTGTTATAATTTGAAGTGCATGATCTTGTAATTGTAGAGAGCCTCATCTGTCAGATTCTACCAGATGAGATTCTACGTACTTTGGGTTCGATCATCTCGTTTCGTTTTATTTCATTTTGTTTATTGCTACGTCAGTAACATGACATTGCGTTTCATCACAAATGAACACAGTCATGTAATTAATTTGTTGGGTGAAAAATTCGCAAGAGAGGCCCACTTGGAGACGTATCCGGTGAAACTTTTTAACTTCGATATTAGTTCAATTTTATTTATTTATTTATGTACACACATATTTGGAACCGAGTAACATTAATCTTAAAAAATGTACAAAGGTGCTGTTTATTTCTTAAGAAATTTCTTCCAGCAGACCTTCGACTGGAGACATCCAATGAGATGTAGATGCAGCGTGCACACATACACATATTCCAATAAGTATACATAAAATAGTAAATAATACATAAATATATTACAATATATATAACAGAACATATATCAATGTATAACTTGTATACCTACAAATATGTAATACATATGATATAATTAAAGTACCCCAGCATTACATGGAGAAAAAGAAATACTTGAAAGGTAGGACGGGGTAGAGGTGCAGCGAAGAATGTTAAAAAAAATCCTGGTGTTTCTGCGAAAACGTATTGGT
Organism: Megathymus violae; assembly: GCA_003671415.1. NCBI lineage: Eukaryota > Metazoa > Arthropoda > Insecta > Lepidoptera > Hesperiidae > Megathymus > Megathymus violae. Next base: position 537,655 of record PDGT01000122.1, read on the forward strand.
AGCCACTTGAGATCCTTACGGAGATGAGAAATATGGTCGAACTTCCTAATACCAAAAATAAATCTGATGCTTAAGTTTTGCAGTCGCTCAAGTTTGTTTAAGATTTCCTCAGTGGCATCCAAATAACAGACGTCAACATAATCTATAAGGGGTTGAATAAGGGATCGGGACAGAGAGATTTTAGTTTTTAAGGGCAAAAAGCCTTGTAAAGATTTAAGCGAGTGAAAAGCATAGTGAACCTTGCGACTAATCTCACTAACATGAGCGCGCCAAGAAAGATTCGTATCAATAATGACACTCAGATCCTTCACGGTTTCAGTGAAGGGTATAGTTATACCATCCAAGGATAAAGGGGGCAACAATGAAAAATCTATTTGGCTCCGCCCATGTCTACTACCGATAATGATTGCCTGTGTCTTGGCGGGATTTATGAGTAAGCCAAATGAATTCGCCCAGTCCTTGATGCGGCACAGGTTATCGTTTACGGCAGCGATGGCTGAATTAGACTCTGCAGGTCTAAAATGTTGGTAAAGCTGCAAATCGTCTGCATAGAGGTGAAAGTTAGAAGTAATAACTGAAGTCACTGAGTTTATAAAGGTAGAAAAAAGTAATGGTGAGAGAACACCACCTCGAGGCACACCCGTGTGCAATTCACATTCGTATGAAAGAGTATGTTCAATACGAACACATTGCGAGCGGCCTCGAAGATAGGAGTTAAACCACTTAATGGCGTCAGAAGAGAAGTTAATCGATCGGAAAATTCCCGTAAGTACATAAAAATCTACAGAGGAGAAAGCACTACTGAAGTCGAGTAGTTCAATTTTATTTATTGGTTTTGATACTTCTTTTAAAAATTAAATGTTACAATTGGTATAGGCCTAAACAAAATACTGTGCTACGTTCGACGCGCAGTTAATATTGCGGGTACATCGAGTTTCAATAAAAATAATCGCATCGGAATAGCTGGTCGCACCGATCGAGGTGAAAATCTTCAGTAGATAGAACGGCGCTGCCCCAGCACGCCTCGGCATTTTGTGTTCACCCGGTTCATCACTCTCACGGGCTTCCCCATCGCTGACTCCAGATACGAGACGTACGACGACATTCTTTACACTGCTTCGTCAATACTTAGTGATAATTCTCAGTAACTAAAGCATTTAATAAGTTTCTCGGCATAAGTGCAATGAACATTAATTTATAATAACGGTTCAGCAAGGAGCAAATAAACAGATATGAATAAATGAATATAAGGCTATCGTAGTAAAAGTTTGCGTTAACTCTACGTAGCATATTTTACTTGGGATTGATTGATGCTCGGAGAGTCAGACTATAAATTCGTGCAACTGTATTACATAATTAAGTTAACGTCGGTGGTATCTAAATAGTTTGTCTCTGTACTGGATTAAAAAAAAGATAATACCATACTGTAATACTGTACTATAATAAACAGCGATGTGATTTTCCGTAAGAGGACAATATCTCAACCCAACGTAGTTCTAATGGAATCGAAAAGACTACCGAGATAATCGCAAATAAATAAAGCGAAAATCTAGTTAGGGTGAGTGATGGTCGGTTTAAACGGCGAGTATGTACGACAATGGCGGTGGAGCGGTGGCATGTCGTCCTGTACCGCGGCGGCGGCGGCGGCGGCGGCGGCGGCGGGTAGCGGTAACGAAACGGCGGATTAATCGAATCAACGAAGACGGACGGTGCGGCCATCGATTCGGCGGGCGAGGGGCGTCGGAAGTGGTGTGAGTGTCAGCGGAATTATTCGGGGAATACCGACTATTCACAAGTTTTTACCACGGATTCGCAACTGCCATTCCCTGAAGCATGTCGCCGTAGAATCAGTAAAGAACCAGCACATTTAGACTGGATGATTTTAAAATCTGATCATGATAATGTTAATGTTTCATTTTCTATGCTATCTAAGTACAATTTAAATCTAGATTTGTAACAAAAGGACGCCATGAACAAAATAACGCGGTCCGCTGCCGGCCGTGGCTTGCTCCGCCGCTGCCCGCTGTAACATTGGTAAGTCCGCAAGTCGCGGATATATCTCCATTACGACTCAATTCATTTGGGCGCATTGTGGCGGGACTCGGGAGTGATTCTGAATTTACTGGATATACGAGTATGTGATCATGTCGAACGTCCCCGATTGGAATAAACGACCGTACCGTATTATCCTGTTTACGGTATAAATCTTATTTACAACTATTAATAACATTATTTACGAATGTGATAAGATTAGTGCTGCGTGTTATGGTCCACGGAAATAAATATTTTTAGGGAGATATTGTGGTGAGTTGGTCAAAAAAATTGTTTTGGTTCTTGTACAATTTCTGTAACGATAAATGAGATGTTAAATCTTACAAGTGACCCAGGATGGTCTTACGACTGAGTGCGCGGCTCCTCTTTAGGATCCCAAGGTTTACTTTACACTTTAGAATCAGAGGTGCTAAAGCATTAGTTCGATATGCTGGCTAAGCACGTTTTATCAGCCTTCTTTTACCGCGAGAACATTACATTAATGTGATTTTATGAAATCTTCAATTTCTTATGTTTTTGTCTAGTACTTAGTACTTTCCAGCAACTTCAAAAGAAGAAGAAAGTCGAATTCAGCCTGGCCGAATGCGCTTGATTTTCAAACCAGTAACTTTCACCGTTAATCGGACATAAATAACAGTAATACCATCAAAAAGTGAAACAAATTAGGGCGGAGCTTCCCCACAATCCCATCACACAATAGGAGCACAAAAACGCAACAACTCGGCAAAAAGAATAACAAACTCGGTCATTAGAGATATTATATGATAATATATCGGCGAAGCAGCAGAGCGGTAACAGTGCGTCTCTCGGCGGGGCGTCGGGAACTCGTCTCGTTAAGCGACGCGCACACGGGGCCACGTGGCCACTCTGTAATCGGCAATTACGACGTCGGAGCGGCGCAGCGGTGCGGCGGCGCGGCGGTGCGGCGGTCGAGCGTTTCGGAGCGTTTTTCGCAGTGCTTGGGCACGTTTGCGACGGTGGGCGAATGCTTCGGTCGCGGCGGCCGCGTCGAGAGTGGTCGATTGGGTGCTCGTTTGAAAGACTTTTTTCAGATTTACTCTTGCTCCGCGCCGCGGCGTGCGTTAAAAATGCAGCGTACATTCACCGGTCGTTACGTCACGCGTTGTCTGGCTTTAGTATACCTGTCGACAGGTATCGACTGTTGCTTTTGTTTTCTTTGTCACCGCAATCGAACGGGGTAACAAAGTACGGGGTGGTGTATACTACATTTTAATAAGCACGAACGGTACATGAAGAAGTAGCTTCCTTTGCAAAATGTTTATAAATATAAGGCGGATTATAAAATAAATTTAAAATGTTAAATACCCAATACTTTTTTTACACCAAAATGTGATCGTTCAGAAAATTGATCATAAGTATTTATTTTTAAAACTGAATACAGCACTACAACAGAAAAAACTCGTTAATAACCCCACAGTGTCATTAGCGGTGGATCACCGGCGGCGCACGCGCACGCGCATGCGCACGCGCACGCAGCTAACACTTGTGCGAGCGCGACTAGCTACACACGTGTTACTTACTTACTTTATTACTGTTTAACAAATTATCACTTTATCAAACCACAAACCAATTAGAATATTTATTTACTTACCATTTGTTACCGGCACACGTTAACAGTCCCTGTTATAAACAGGACTGCAGATGCAGTTGGATTCAGCACATCATAGTATATACTCGTGTGTGTATACATATACATATATAATTTTGACGAACTGGAAGCGGTCAGCATTGGAAATATACCGTTCATTTTATTTGGAAATTATGTATTCGGCCGGAACCAACAAGGTAAAATAGCAATCATGTGTAACTAACAGCAACTGGACAGGGATTGTAGTAATTTTAAGCATGAAATACGATAACAACAAGCCGGATGGAGAAGGAAGCTCTCGACCGCCTGGCCGCCAGCCACCCTCCACTTGATTAACATCGTCTATGCACAGTTCATTATGATTAAAATTCATACGTTTGTAAAAAAACCTTTGAAAAATTAACGTCAGAGTCTCGATAACGTTAATGACGAATGACGTGTCGATCGTGAAAATGTACGTGACGATCGTGGACCACGCCTGCGACGACTTCACATACCTACACCTAGCAAGGATTCTGGAATGATCGATCCAAAACTGAGTTATTTTGTGCCAGATACAAAAGACATTACCACGCATTGAGCGTACATTTATAATTTTATAAATGATGACTTGAAACTCACCAGCTGTACCCTTGTTGACGAAAAAAAAAAAACGACGGGCAAATTTCTACTGACATTTTTAAACTGACTTCATGGAATCTAATTAAACTTTTAAAAACATAACGCATTTAAAATTCGATTTGTAAGCACTCGTAACGTTGAATACGTCAACACAATTATTCCCCTCCGTATGACAATATCGCACGGCATTATGGTATGTAGCGTTCACACATAAAGATGATAATTGTATATATTGTCGAGGGATGTTATTAAAGTTTGCGTTGCAGGGGCTACGATAATGAATATTAATAGTAGACATTATGGGACAGTGCAGACGACACGCGTGAGTGAAATGTTTATGGATATAAAGAGTCGTGTTTCGTTCACTGGATGTATGGTTGAGGGAAATATTAACCAGTAAATTATGTTAACTCCTCTCAACAAGGATTTCGCATTCATAACGCACGAAATGTATGAATAACTCGGCGGCGTTCGGTAAATTAGTCGCGGCTGTCAAGATAAATATGAGCCCAAAGACAAAACTTGACCGGGTTCCCAATGTTTTTGGTTAGATTAAAAACTGCCCATAACATTGCACGTCGACTTGACATAACGATAAAATGCATATGGGTACATGTTTTACTTGCGATATCTCCTCAATAGATAACAGCTTTACTAGAATATCGTAAGGTTCATTCAGCTGGCACACGGAGAGAACGATACGTCCAGCACAAGTATTGGTACTTATTTCTGGGTGTGGATTTGTAGAGCAATTAACAGAATTACCGTACGCTAAATTACGGGTGCGAGCTACAAGTACGGAAAAAATTCCGATTTTCATATAGCTAACTGGCGATGTTAAGACTGGCGCTGGCAATTACATGGTCCTGGATTCGATTCCCGTTCGAAATGGACATTTGTGTGATAGGGTTAGCGTTCGGGTTTTTGTTGTTCGTGTTGTCATAGCTGGATGCGTAGTTACAGCCAGTTCGTAAAGTTTAACATGTCTTACAATGACCAGGGCAGCGGTTGGTCGAAGGGATGTTTTTGTCCGATGACTTCACTGTATTGTACTGTAATGTTATAATATGTGAATACTGGCAGTTGTCACATTAACGATCAGCGAGGGAGTCGAGGTCTCCCTTAAGAGCGTTTATGGTAATTATAGCGAGTGTGAACGAGGTCGCAGACGATCGTGATTAATAGATTTGCCAAACAAGTGTTAGGGCCTCGGGCTCGGGGGAAGGAAATAATTATATCAAACCAAAGACTCCTCACAAAGTTTTAAAGCCAAATAACAAATATCTTATAATTTGTTATTTGAGTACATATACCTCCTACTATTTATTAATTATCAGTATTTGGGAAAATTCATGTAATAGGTATCTACATAATAAAAACTAATATTTAAACGTAAAGAAATCTATTAATTCGTTAACTTGCTTCATAATTTTAAGATTTTAAGAATTTTTTATAGAACATAGGACTCTTTTGGGACAATTACCATATACCATAACTAGTTGCAAGTTAAGATTAATATAAAACAATAGTAAATATTTTATATGTCACAAAACAAAAGGCTGTGTTATGTTTGGAAAACAACGGTTTTAGATAAAACAATCAAGTTTGAAACACCCGACCAGCCGCCGGGGCCACCGAGCCCGGGCTGCGGCGTCCCGCTACTCACACACTCGGAGCAAGTGATTTTGGCACTTAATATTTTTAAGTACGGTGCTTTTATCTCGCAAAGATAACGTTGCGGCGCTGTAATTTATAGTTCATCACATAAATTGATTATTACACATGGAGTACGGGGATAAATCAGCCGTAATCGGATTAGGGGGCTCGTCCACCCGGCGTGCGGCGCGGCGGTGCGCGGCGGTGCTCGGCGGCGCACTGTTGCGGTCCTTATTAAATTGTTTTTGTACATTTTTATGCGATGATCAGTGGTTCGGTGATCGTGGTGCGCGCGGTGTCGCTCCTCTTAATATAGCGTGCGCGCCGGGACGATGTCGCGTTATAAGTATTATGATTTACGATTCTCTGATTTTGTTTTTGTATTGTTTACTAACAAGAATTACAGGACAAGGATAGTACTGTAGTATCTATTTTTGCGTGAAGGTTAATCAGGAAGTATTATATTTTTCTATTTTGTAGTTAGTTGGTAATAAATATGTAGGTATCATTTTTAAGTTATTACGAAATATTTTCAAAATGTTATGCTAAAACATACCTTCCGCTCACCATCTGTGTGTAGTCGTCAAATGATGACATACGGCTTTTTAATCAAACTGCCACTCGAGTCGAGTGATACCCTATAATCCGGTCGTTCGAGAAGGGATTACACTTAACGCATCCGCCGACTACTTAGTAACCCTCCCACCCTTGTAAACTCTTCTCTACTCTCTATTATTGATAACACGATATTAGGTAGGTATACCTAGTGCTTAGTGGCGCAAAAGTGATACCCCTATTTGGTTAAGCAATAACTTCTTTGCCAACTTAGAAAATATTATGATTAGTTATTTCATATATAAAATTGACACTTCGTCCCGTTAGGATTGGAAACTGATACCTACCTCTTAAACGGTGACCTCCAGAGTTGATGCACTCGATTGTTATTGCTTGATGATTGTTTCTGTTGCGAGGTGCAGTGGCTCCCAATAGGTATCTACCGCCAAACTTCGGAGGGTCATGTATGCAGCTGCAGTGCCGGCGGATATGTCCGGCGGAGTGACGGCCGCCGCACACCAAGTGGACGTTGCCGCCTAAAGACGCGTGCTGTTTGCTAAACTCCCGATCTCCCATCGTCTAGTCTACCGAGGCACTCGATAATTATCTAAAAGCTAACATTAAAGTGTCGAAGAAAATCAATATAATTTATCAGTTTAGTACCATGGCGAACTTTTGACACATCTCCCCGCCTATATTACATTATTATCTACTACAGGCAGTTTTAGTCTCTCTAGGGGATGTTCTGTCGGCGACTTACTTATAAGCTGCCACCAGAATTTAATGTAACGGAAGAAATAATGAACACTTACACCGTACGCACCAGCACTACCTATTTGTCCCTATATTTAAGAGTGTTTTAAAATATAAGTACATACATATTTTTGGTATTGTGCACAGCGAAACAGTGGTTCGAGTATAAGTAGGTACAATGTAAGTAGAACGTTCGTCGTGTCACCTACAATCGGTCCGTGTGCGGACATTGCAACGTACCTACTACAGTTAGACACACCGGGACATCGTGGGCGAGCACAGAACGACACGACCTCACACCGACGCGGGTGTCGTATCGACTACTGACGGCCACACCGGTCCTGCCGACCGGGACGGTCACCGTTACCGACGGGTGGCGCGAAGCGGTTTTTAGTGACAGGTTGAAATAGACGAGAAGCGGCGAGGTACTCGTAGGTACGCTGATAACACTCCGGTGATCTGAGCCACCTACCATACGTGGCTAATGTGGCAATATAAAACTTTGATAGTGGCTCGAGAGTGGCACCGTTGGAGCTGGATTGAGTTGAATTGGGTGTCAAAATTTCTAGTAGGTACATTATGTACCTACCTAATATACCTAATGTCGTAGATACCAAAGAGTATTTGCGCTTTCCAAGCGTAAGCGTCGCTAAATCTTGAGAGCCAGTACTTCTTTCTTGTTATTAGCTGGCCGACAACGCACGGGCGACGGTGACCACTTACCATCAGATGGCTCGTCTGCTCGTTTGTCGGCTATTTACATAAAAGATGTCCGTCATGTAAAGCGGTGTGACGACAGTAATTACAGGAATTCCTTAGCTTGACTTAAATTTTATAATTAGTAGGTATATTTATCTTTGGTTATCTCATGCACCGTGCAACAATATCAACATACCTACCCACCTACCTACTTATCCCTCTACTTATCCAATCCATCCACCATCTACACCTCGTACTACAGTGTGTTTCTATAGTAAGTACATTCCGAGTTACTTTCAGTCGGATGTTTGTCAATTATTCTTTAGGAATAGAATAGGTCTTAATTAAATATATCTTAACTATGTGTAATTCTATTAAGTATTTAGTTGTCAGACATACCGAAAGAAAAGCATTACTGGCCTAGTGGTAAAATGAAAATCTAAAGTTGTTTTCCTACACAGAGTCCCCGCTAGATCAAATCCTGCTTGCACTACTAATTTTTCTAGTTAAATATGTGTGTATTACAAATTAATTACCATTTGCTTCGGTGAGGATAAACCTGCTCACCTGCGAGTCCCTACTTCATAATGTTTTTAAAGTCGAGTGAAGCCAAAAGCTAACCTAACCTAACCAAACCTAACATAACCCCCTGTCGTTGGGAGAAGAGCATCGAGTCCAGAGGTCGGGCAATATCGGTTGTACCAACCTACCTTGTGACGATGATCACATATGGCACCGTTCCACCTACTCAACCTCATGAAATGTCCACACGGTAACCTCGAAACTAGTGCACAAGGGGTTTTACACTAAAAGCAAGTATCTAATTACCACTACAGACATGCTAAGTAGGTATACCATAAATATATTATTAGATCATATTGGTAATGATCACATGATACAATTTCATTATAGATATATACTTGGATACAACACCACGTATTAGTAGGAAAGTAACAAAAATTGTGCATCGTCTTCAGTCGTGTAAATAAAATTACCACTGGTGTAGAGGACAAATTATATTGTGTGCTCAGTTCAGACTCAAAATGAGAGCAAACAAAGCGAACGCAAAAAGACGACCGAGAAACCGTCCGCCATGCCGGGGGGGCGGGGCTAATAAAACAATCGCTCAACGTGTAACCATAACCACTCGCTGCAACCCGATCAAATTAAACTCTAATTTTAAAGTGCTAGCGCCTGGAGTTGAGTGGCCACTCGCGGCGCTTATGTTGTTTCGTCTCCTGCAGTGATTGCAGGAGTGGCCAATCAGCGCGCGTTACAGTCGCGCCTGTTTGCTACGAAGCGCGATAGATGGCGTTGCTCGTGTTTCTTTGAAAAATTATTTAAGCTACGAGCGATTCAGGTCTGTGACGAAATGTTACTATTAAATAAGTATTGCACATGGCAATGTAATTGTTTATTTAAGAATAAATAATATTCCAAAAAGTAGGCTGTCACTTATTAATTATTTATTTTAATATAAACATAAGCCCTGCTTTTTTTCCCGTACGAGAATTTAAATTCTAATTTTGCTTCAAAGTCTTATATTTTATTCATCGAGTGCATATTTTATGCAAGCCAAACCCAAGATAGAAATATAGCGACGAGGACAACAGTGGCGCGGGCTGATTGCATAATAATCCGTTTATTGCAACGTCTCACGAATTGCGCCCCGGAATTGAGGAAACCTAATCTCCAGAAAGCTATTATACCGAAAATTCAACGACCATCACTCATAACCGCTAAACAAACCCCGAAAGCGACTTTAAAATTAGGACAACAGATTTCATTTTGGAGTGGCGTAACCTGTAAATTTGTTTGCTGAGAAAATTAAGTGGTAATAAACTTTACGCGCTTAGATTAGGGTTTAGTTTGGATTGTGGCACGTTACAGTTTGGAAATGAAATTTTCATAAATGCGTAAAAGGGAGAGGGGCCACCGAGGGGGTGGGGGGAGGCGCGGGATGTATTTGTGTTTCCCCGCAGGTTTCGAGGGAAGGCGATACTCGAGCGGCGTGTGCCTTGCAAACGGAAAAACTATTAATAATTATTACGGTTCTAGGTAGCGAGTAATTATTGTAGGTAGGGATACATGAACAGGTTAGGTACCGAGGCGCGGGCGGGTGGTGCCGCGTGTCGTCCCTTTCTCTCTACCTAGACCGCGAGCCCCGACTCTAGCACTGCACCAGGGTCTGTTGCGATCTACTAATTACAGGTCGGCGGCGGGAGTCACCGTTACAATCGGTGTTCGGGAACGATCTTCCGACTAGGCCCTCATTAAAATTACTAAGAGATGTAACCAGATCTGTGCACTTATACGAGTGCACGCCCTCTGGCCACAAAAGTGAATAGATGGATTATTCAGAATAGGAAACCCTTGGGTACTAATAAAATGTGTGCAAAATTGTTTAATCAAAATAGTGGTTAAGATTGTTTTTGTTACTATATGTTGAGGGTTGACTGCGATTCCAATACTGTGTGTGTACCCCAATAGTGTGTGAGTTTAGATATTCATTTAGAAAATGATAACGCGCGATAACTTCAGTCACTATAAGCTTGTGCGTCATATAAATGTTTCTATATCGAGTTTTATTGAGCTGAAGTGATCTTAGTTCCACGAGTCGCCGGTCGAGTGGCGCGGGCGGGGCAGAAGCTAGATGTGAAGTCTACAGCTACAGGTAACACCTCAGTACCACATCCGTGTCTCGGAGAGCACTTTCAAGTTACTGACTCACGGTGTTGTCTTCGGATGGCAGTCGCGAAACCTTTCGTTTTTCACCGCATTAGGTATATGTATCTATAGGTAAAGTAGCGACGATGAGAAAATCTGTACATGGAATACTTAATATTTAATAATATGATATATTTGATGCACGTGACAGCTATACAGTACAAGTCTTAAAGAGACTGTGCATCGACACTTATTCCAATGAAAATTGTATTGATTAGAGCCTACGAGACTATTGTACAAAAATTATTGTGTTTAATTTATATTTCGATGCTCAAGTTATTTTTTTAAAATACCAAATATTGTTTCGACTCCATTAAATATCATTGTGGAAAACGATTTTGTTCAAAAAATAACTTGACCATTTTTTTTTTCAATTTTATATTAATTCCGAATCTTAATTTATAGGTTTTATCTATTCTTTAAAAACATAAATCTATTATTGACCGTTGGATGTACGTTCGTGTGTATGTATTTTTATGTATATAACTACAATAATAACTTTGTTGTTTATGAATTAATTTATATTATTCGTTTTTAAATATTTTGTTTAGTTTAAATATGCATAGTGAAAATCCGATGATGAGTTCTCAAGGTAAAAAACTGAAAGGTCAATAATGGTATAAACATTTTTCTCCACCACTAACTCGCACTAGCGTGGCGACATCTTGAGAGATTCTTGCGCCGTAAAAAGTAATGTCGATCATACCTATATGTTACCACCGTATCAAATTTAATTAAAATCAGTCCATTACTTAAGAATTATATATGTACATATAATTGGACAAAAATTATAAAATATATTGTGATCGGCTCTATATCATGTACTCAGCGTGAAGCAACAACTTTTTGAAAGAAAAAAATCTATGTACAGACTTTTTCATCGTTACAGTACTATACGAGTACATACAGGTATACCTAGATATAATCACTGAGTGTCGTCGGGTAGCTTTTTCGTAAATACAAAATATATCGCTTTCAATAATGATAGATTTTTAATACATCAATTAATTATTACATAACTCATTAATATTTAAATATTTTTTTAAATATTTAACCTAGTCTATACCTAAATGAAACCCGCATCTTCCTACGATCATCACTTCTTGATTTTCCTCTGATAGGTAATGTAGCAGAATCAATTCCATATTGAGATCGGTTATAAACGAACGTACACGTGCAAATGTATATTTAAAAAGCTACTACTAATATTATAGAATTCACTGAGCAAATGTAGTTTCGATTGCAAATTAATACAATTTGTAACTTTTACATTTGTCATATAGCACGAAGATACTTGACTGAAAATAACCGTTTATGGTCGTTTTTAAAAATTAGATGTAAATATAAATGCGCCTTCCTCCTACCCTGCAGCAATGACAGATATATTGGGGAATCACTCTGATTATGTCTATAAACTAACTATGTCAGCTCTTAACCAACACTATATTGAAAAATGTATCTTCTACGTGTCAGAACACGATAACAATTTCTCATCCCTGTTGAACCGCCCATGGTGAAACAGTTAAACATTTCATGTTGATGTTAATAACAGTAAGGAAACTGATGAAATTCTCTTATTATTATCGTCGCCTGCGTTGAGAGTGTATCAACACTTTTGTAATTATACTTTTATTTATTACATTTATTTATTTATTTTATATATTTAAATGAGTCGTTAAAAAATGAAACATTATCGTTCTACTTGGAAAACCTGTAAGCTGCTGAATGTTCGGTTGATAATTGTAGGCTGATATCTATCTTGTCTTACTTCGTCCTTACATATTAAATTAAAATATCTTATCGATTAACTACATGAATCTGTTAAAGGTAGATTAACTACTTCAAATATGGTAAGCATTCACAGAATATTTGGCAGAAGCTATAAATTGTAATCACCAAGTCGATTTTTCAAAGGCCTTTGATCGGGTCAATCCCAATATACTAGTGAAAAATCTGTACATGTACGGTTTTTCTGAATGCATACATCGTAATCAGATGATCAAATGGTTTAAAATCAAAAACTCAAACAATCATCTCTGGAGTCCCTCAGGGATCTTATCTCGGTCCTTGATATTTCAATATATTCGTTAAAGATATACGAGCACCTGCGTACACGCACACAGATCTGCTATGGATCAAGAGATACCACGAAATGATCTTGATACAATAATAAGCTGGTTTTATGTGAACGGTATTCACTTAAATATCTCAAAAACCTATAAAATTTAAAAACTTGAGGAATAAAATAAAATACATATCATATAGGATACCGTTGACCTATGACCTTTCAAACTACTACTACTACCACGTTGACCTTTTCTGATCATATATGTACAAAGTGTTAAAACAACAAAATAACTACGATTGTTATAAGAACTGTAGAAATTTTGACTAAGTTCAGAATGAAGATTCATTAATTCGCCTTTTTTTAAAATACAACTCTGTCATGTGTGGTAACTACATTTCGGAGTTTATCAGAATGGAACAGGTTTTTGTAGCGTTTATCTTCTACAGTTTGACAGTTGGCCAATTTGAAAAATTCCGTCCTGTAAAAACCGTTTAACATCTTTTAATATACATAGTGTGTTAGGAAATAGTCACGACTGATTAGATTTTACTTTTTGCACAATCTCCTTACAAATCATACATACTATCCTGACCTTTGAAGTAAGGTTAGTGTTAAAAACTATAATTATAATAAAACATCTGCTGCTGGAATCACTCTTTTAATTCTGAGTACTTAATTTTATATCCTGAAATACCTTCTTAAATAATTCATATACTTAATGTAATTTTAGATTCAAACTATATTATATATCATTTCTTTTCTCTAATAACATCTAATGACAATCTTTATTTATCCTTTTCCAAGCATATATTTACTAACCCTTTTAAATAAACCTATTTTACATGAACAACAAGTAATTACATTTTCGAGTTAACTTCATTATACATGACTTTTTTTATTTATTAATGTTAACATCAGTTACAACGTACCCCGAAGTAATTTTAAATGGTTATATTACATCTGGTCGAATTCTGTTTCGTAGATCATTGCTCGGTGCTGATTCTGTTATTCCACGTATTTGCGGTAAATCAAGTGGATGCCGCGGGTGGTTGGATAGGAAGAAAATGGCGTTCCAGGCATTAAAAAAGGGTACATTTAGGCCGGATAGTGTAAAACTGCATGTAATTTAAACTATTGTTACTTTGATTAGTGGTGTGTTTGCTTTCAGGGTTACACACTTAATCATTAGGACATGTAAGATTAATTTGTGCTTATGAATAAGTGTTGTAACTACTGACAGACCGAAATAAATATATAACACCTTGTATAAGAAAGTATAATATCAAATACATTTAACATTAGGTATCTTCAAGGTGGTTATAATTTGCTACGTGTATATTATTGTATGTATAATGTTATATTTAAGTTATATTTAAGTAAAATACAAATAGATAGCTAAGTTTCACGAAAAATACACATTCTTAAGTTGAATTTCAAGTTGCGCCCAAGATACGAACGCCAACCTACTCATCAAGCAGTCACCAGGCCGTCAAACCAAACAGATACGACCATAATCCGCAGTAAAACCTAGTGTAAGATGTATACGTAAGTTTTGCGATTGACATCCATTGATGTCAACGTAATCAATCAAACTCGTACAATTGTAGTACGGTATGTGATAGTGTGTGTATGAAAAAGCGAACAATCGTCTCGGCACTTCCTTCCGCGAAGGTCGCGCTCCTGTCAGCGGTGGGTGTGCAAAGTGTCGTGTGACGCGCTGCGGTGTCGGGTTCAGCGCAACCGTGACTCGACTAGTGTGTGCATGTCCGCGGACATTTATCGCACTGACACTTTACAGGTATGCATTCATTTCTGAAACTGGTGCTTCACTAACAGACATCCAGACAGACAGACACTTTACGGATAATGTTTATGAACGAATAAACGCGTTCGACTGATCAAAAGCATCAAAATATAAGCAATATCTTGACAGTGGGATTTATGGGATCTTAAAATATATCTCTATTAAACTACGTCTCCCCTGAACTAACAAATACATACTATTAAGATTGAAACTAATGATTGTTGCTAATATTTAAGACTCAGATTAAGCGTCAGCGACGACTCAGTAGATGGTGTGTAAAGGACTCCTTAAGTCCAATCTGACCTGTCTTGCTCGAGGTGCGTCGACGATAACTGGGGTCTGTGCTACCTTGTGTAACCGTAACAGTTCTTATGCACGTTGGTAATGTTACCAGCCTGCGAACTTGTAACTTCCTAGTCAGATTTACGTGTCTGAGAGCCATTTAAAAAGCGAATACGTCTTTTCCCTTATTGGTTGGCAACGAATCGGCGATGTCTATAAGCTACGGTTTGCATTTACAACGAGGTAATCCATCTACTGGTTTTCCACTATTGAAATGAAAAACGAAAGAAATTCGTGTATTGACAAAATAAAAAATTTTAGAAACTGCTAATACTATAAAGATTTACATATTAGATTTATATAATTTTGTTTGCGTTTCCCGGGGAAGTGAGCATATACTTAATATAAGGAAATAAACTAATACTACTTTTGAAGGAACGATAAATTGAAAACACAACATTTCATCATCAACAATGAAAAGTAACCGGATGTTTGAAATACTGCAATATTAAATATTGTTAAATTTGGGCTGCAAATAGTTTTATTGCTGACTCAGCCCTAATACGAATTTATGTTACAAGCTGTTAAAATTTTGGACGTTGCCTTTGGCTTGAGTTGTTTTTTTATATATCACACTATACACCTAGTAGAAGGCACAGAACTCAGTAGGGATTAATATTAAAATATGAAATAGAGAGTATTGCTACTGATGATTACAGATATAACGCACGAAGTTGGCTGGCGACCTCAAATTAAAATAACATGTCAATTGGAGCTACTATTGTCACGTCAAAATTAAATGGCACGATGGCGGTGTCACCGAGAAACGATCCATCACCTATCGAACGGTAGCTATTATTTACTGCCGTAGAATGTCTCGATGGCTCAAGGAGCATGGCCATCAAGCCAGAGGACTGTAAAATGTGGCGGCCGTTCTCAACGGAGCCGCGCGTAATATCGAAAATAGAGTGTCGCGTTACAATCGATGCCAATTGACGTATTAATAGACGTTGGGCGGTTTTGTTGTGCCGGCGCCCGACACCCGACACCCGACACCCGACACCGGGTTTTTTAATCCAATTATCGGATTTGTGAGAAGCAATCGTCCGTGAATAGTACGTTTTCTAATGTGGGATTTGTTGTGAGCGAAGTGAATTGCATTTGTGCACATCCAGCTAGGGACTCGCTTATTGTTTTCGATTCGATTGCGTATTGAAAGACGGATAATGTTGATTTTATTTTTATTAATATATATTTCCTTGAAATAATATCAAATTACTTTAAACAAAAATGTGTTTGTCTACTAAAATTTATAAACGCAAAATTCTTCTTATTATAAAACCACCATTGTATGCCCAATGTTCTGCCACTTCTTAAATAGTAATCAATATTAAATGTACTAAATATTGCAAGATTTTTATGCGTGCTCTATTTCGTTATTACGTCCCTGTGCATTTATAACCTTCTAGCACATTAATATATCGTTATAGTGTAATGTATTATTAACCAGATAATTAAAACAATTAAAAACCATACTTTAAAGGTCGTATTTACGTATTGGGACATTTATGAGATAGTTTGCATATTTAATTGCACTATCACTGATCGTCATTGCGTTTAGGGGTTTTTGGATCTGGTCACAAGTACCGTAAAGTTATCGAGGGTGCGATCTAGCAATGTTCGTAATTACAAAACTGACAATAACGTTGTAATCATCACAACCTGTAGGTGTAAATTATAAATATTGTTGTCCCACTCCTTTCTCACATAAATTTAACCTAATCTTAAAGTTGACGGGCTTCAATGAAAATAATAGATAAAGAATTCACTTCTTTTTTCTACCAGTAGATTTAGTTAACAACAATCTGAAGGATTTTGTGAACACCACTTTTAACGAACTGAAAATAATTAAAGGATTAAAATACGAATACACGCCGTCACAATGGGAAATTACTTTTCTTCTAATAGGTTTGTACCTAAGTGTAAAATTTGAAACGCGAGAAATTTTGAAACGATAAATTTAAAATAATATTTCAGGTTCCTATTGTAAATACATATTTTTAATTTTTACGATAATTGAAGGATTTCAAAACGCCATCATTACCTGTCTGATAGTGTCTTTCATGGGTTGATGTGTAAATATTTATAAAATTCCATTACAATTGACAGAAATGCCATGTTAGAAATTAAAAACTTACATCAAAAGAATTCTTATGTGGAAAGGTTATTACAAACTAGATGATTACTTTAAAGATAAGACTGCTTGGACATGAGTTTAATATGTAGCCATAAGTACACTCTGTAACTGGGAGTAGGAAAAAAACCTCCTTGGGAGTTCTTGCCGCTTCTTCTTCCGGGACCACTCACGGTAGGGATTCCTTGAAGCGATGGCGTAGTTTGACGTTCGAAAAGTGTTTGTAGAAACCAACTTCGAATAAACATTATTTCAATAAATCAATCAATGTACAAAGTTAACCTTATCGAATTACACGCGAATAAAAAATCTCACGTATCCAATGATCTACGCAGAATGTGGATGAAGGTACAGCAGATTCCAAATAATGATTGTCTAGAGATGAACATGAGACATCAAATTATATAGATTGAAATAAAAAGCTTAATATTCGCGACTCTCTAATTTCCTTACAAGGTAGGTATTATCACCGCAGATGTGTATGGTTTAAACTAGGACTAACCTGTATCCTGTCTTCAGGAAGGTCTGTCTTGAGGGAGAGCATCTCGCGCGCGTACACGTCGGGATAGTGGGCGTCTTTGAAAGCCTTCTCCAGCTCGTCCAGCTGGTACGATGTGAAGATCGTTCGGCTGCACACACAAAATACAGATTTTACATTTGAACATAATCTTGTAGAATTAGATGAAGACTTCTTTATCCGATTATATCTTGTTTTGAAGAGCAATTAAGTAAAAGTAAGTATTACTGGTATTAATTATGATAAATATGTTAGAGACATACAATCCAATTGTTTTGATGTATCTACGTTCATTTGTAAAAACTAACTGGTTTTATTAACGAGTACCCAAATGCTTATTGTATTGTAACCATAATACGAGAATTGAAATATTCATGTGTTAAAAGCCAATTGAATGTATAATAACACTTCTAACTGGTTATTTACCTGTGTCTGCGTTTCTTCTTCTTTTTCTTTCCATTGTATCCCGTTAATCCGTCTACGGTGAAGTCCTTCGCAGCTTCCAATGACGAGACACCTGTAGACAAGAACATTTAATCGTTTAAACGCATCGCTACTTAACGATCGATGTAAAAAAAAAAACAAATAAGACCACTCGATGTAACAGGACACGAAGAAAAATGACAACGTGAATCGAAAAGGTCGGCGTGATCGCGAGCAAACCAACCTATTAACCTTTTAAGGTCAAACGACTTAATGAGATAATCCGGCCACTATCTTAATTCGCAAAATCAACGAGCGTCGCTCCCTCCCGCATCCAAAAACAGTTTGTAGCGGCTCCGAGGGATTTGTCACATAATTACCGAATGTGATTGCCGAATGAATTAGTAAACAGTCGAGCGGTAGGTTAACAGAATAGATCGGGCGTCCCCGGAGACGTCTGGTGGGGGCGAGCAAGGCGACGCGGGCGGCGGGGCGAGGGACGAGCCCTCTGGGACGCCGGGTAATTGAATTTGGTGCCAATGAATACGACAATGAATTATTAAATTTAGAACGGGTAAGGGAACCGCCGTAAATCCCCTGGCGTTATCTAGTTAGTGGGTCGACGATCGGTCGGTTGCAATGTACATTACTGTAGTGGTGTTACATCCCAACTGTTTCCCGGGAGCGCGACGCGCGATGAATGCGTTGCAAGTGCACGGCGCGTCGCCGCGTCGCCGCGTCGCCGTGGCCGCGCCGGCCGCGGCCGGTGTGACGAACGATGAACTACGGCCGAGGGTGCGGTGTGTTGATAGTGACGAGAACGAAGTTAATGTTGTTACAAGTCATTGAGCTTGTAACAACTCTATTTTTCTGTGCATTAGTAGTAAACACTAGACTTATGAACAAATTAAAAAGTAAGCAACGAAATAAAATATGTAGTAAAAAATAATATTACGTTAAATATTTGTTGCTTCATAACAAAACATATATTATATTTGTATATCAGTACTTTATGACTTCATTAGTTAAAACATTTGGCTTCGATCACTGCTTTAACAGAACGCTGTATCAAGTGCTGATACAAAAATTGTTTTAACACACATTAATATGTGCCAATTGTCACCAAACCGGTAGGTAACCTACGAGTACACTGTAATGAGCCACCGTTAACATGCAACACGCTCCGAGCTTGTCGGCACAACCCGCCCTGCTGAAGTTTGTCCCCTGGTGTACCTCAGCGTACGTACTGTCGTCGCGTCTACAATTATTATCAGCAATGTAATCTGTGGAGTGTTGTGATTTATTTTAAACGCCATTTGTTTACACTTATTAATTTTTAATTTAATTTTTAATTTTTGACATTTAATTGGGATCGTTGAGAGGTTATGACAAGTCTTCTTATCGAAAATAATTGGACGTACAGTTAATTTTGTTCTTTTATAATACTAATTTTTTACTTCTCCTTACCTATTTAGTTAGAAATGACGATACTGGAATATTAGGTACATATTTATTATCTCATCTAGGAAACATAAAATAGATGTTTCATTCGGCAGTCAAAGGATTTACTTGCTAGGTGTAGCTCTGATTGAAGATTGATATATTTGCAGCATTTATTTACAGGAATACGTCCTGTATTCAGGTGGCTCAAGGCAGGTGGCAACGACAAACAACACACGCAGTGATATCGGGGCACACCGATCGCTGGTGCTGCAAGTGCTGCATGTGCCGCACGTGCCGCGAGCCGCTCGGCGCGACCAATCGGGACGGTCCGGCCAATCGATTGGTCACGCGACGGTTGTATCGCGCGCCCCTTCGGTGTTCACGGTAGTGTTTTTGAACATTTCCAAGAATGTACGAAGATATGTAATATAAAGAATAAACGAACATTTAACTGACACTGCAGACGAAACAGACCTCTGCACTCGTCGTCAGTTGCCGAGTACCGCGACATACGCACGTCTCCTGTAATGGCATGTCCGTGATTGTTTAATTATTTATATTTGTTCAAAAGCTCTGATGCAGTATACAATAGTATGCCGTTACGAAATAAATATTTCGTTGAGACACTTTCAACATTTGAATGTCTTGTTACGTTAGTGCACCTACATTTATTTTTTCTTCTGATCGTAAGTCATGCTACTCGTTTGTTATTGGGAATAATATTTGCGTCCTATGGTGAGAGCAAACGTGACGGTATGGGTGACGGCGTAAATTGTTACGGTGCGTCGTTAGTTTGGGGCCTTGGCCTGATACTCGTACGGCAAAATTAAAAAATAAGTGAACATCAGACTTTTTTTATGAGTACGCATGAACAAGTACGGTTGCACAGCCTATACCGCCCTTGTGTTCTCACCCACCAGCACTTTCGTTTAGTGGCATCGGTATTGTTTTCGCCGGTACGCCGGCGCCGAGCGCGCGAGCCGCGACGGCCCCGCGTATCCGCCGTCCCGCGGGACGCAGGAGTATATTGCCGCCACCTGCACCGCCGCCGCCGTAAGTGATTGCCTCGGGATTCACAGATCAAACTTTAAGAAATTCTACTTTATTAAGTGTATCGATTGATCGATGACTCTAGTAAGGTTTACAACTTTATAGAAATGTGAAACGTCGAGTTAGAGATAAAAAGTTGTATGTGCATACGGTGCTACCTACATATTGGAATCACGCTTTCGACACACGCTATTGCACAATGTTAAGTAATGAGAACCAAGGATGTTATGTTATACGCGGGAGGTGAGGCGTTGGCATATATCAAATTCAGCCCTTATAAAAAAAGAGGTGTATACTAACCTTTTTGGATCACAATATTACGCTAGATTGTTTTGATATGTACATATTATGTTAACACGTACAATATCCCTTCGGAGAGTCGGGCAGGAAGTCATTTAATTGGAGAAAAAAAAAGGTTACCTTGTTCAAGGTAGTGGTTAGCCAACTTATTATTACTATTTTCATTCCTTTCATTTTTAATATGAGGTTTACATGCAGGTACTACTGCATACCTTTAATGTACTTTAAAATTAGTAGTTATAATATGTAATAAGTAATTTGATAGGCTCTGTTATTGGTTTTAGATTTTATGTTTATTTAAATTTAGTTATTTTATTACTTATTTCTTTTTTTTTAATATCACTGGGCGAACTACGCGAATTAGGGTCGGCCTGTAAACCAGCGGTCGTGGTTTTGCTGCGGCCTCAGTGCTGAGTGTGGCCCTGTTTCGTCAAGTTCTTACTGTTGTATATTTAATTATAAGTATAAAGTAAAAATATTGGCTATTTGTACTGCAGTTGTTACTTGATAAAATAAATTCTATTCTATTTTTCTATTCTATTCTTATCCGGAACCGTAACCAAAACTACCGTACCTATATCCGAAATAAAAATATATCTGAAACCGTAACCTAATCCGATAAAAAAGGTTCGAATAATTTCGGATAGGGGCATAGTCTAAATGGACCACGTTATGACAGATTTTCGCCGGCCGAGCCGATACATTTTATCTTAAGACAGTTTTTAATATTTATTTTTATGTTTTTTCTACGATTATAACAATCAAAATCAAAGTCATCTAATATCCGTAACTGAAATTATCCGAAACAATCGGATGATCCAAATAATTTCTTACCCGTAATCGAAACCGAAACCAGTAAAATATTATTCATATATCCATATCCAAAATTTCATATCCATAACATCACTAATTAGAACTAAAGTTTAGAATTTCGCATGCCACCCAGGCGTGATAAATAAGCCTGAACCCCATTTACCTACTAAAATACTTTTTCTACAAACATGTTTACGAAACTGACTAACTAGTGACCTACGGTAGCTGTACTGTTGAAACTACTTTTAGTCATTTCCAAGGAATACAACGCAATCCAATATAGCTTTACCAGTAATGAGTAAAGGAATTTCAATAGAAAGATAATTGCATCATACTTGTACGTCACAAATATATTATGTCTACGAAGTTGATGAGACTGTGCTGTGATGTGAGGACATGTCATTTGGAGCTCACGGCACATTATTCCAATGATTACTGGGTAGGCTTTACCTATAAAATTGCCGTTCTATATCATAAAACAAGAACTTATTAAATTTTAGAAATAGGGGTTATCGGAGTTCACACCATGTTACGGACGCACTTCCGCCACTTTGTCATGTTCATTGTTTCCTTTGCTAAAAAATTCCAGGAACAAGAACTTGCGTATTCTTTGACTGCGGTTTTAACTACCTTAATGAAATTGAATTTATCTTGTAATAATTGATTGTAATTACAAAAAAAAAGTAGAAATCTCTAAAGATATATCTCATATCTTTAGAGTACAGTGGGTGTGTCTGAACAAGCTATGGGCTATAACAGTGACCAGTGTTAGTTGTTTAAGGGTGAGCTATTCTATCATCGCTTAAAATATATTTCTCCGGCAACTGTCTAGCCTGATTACAAAAAGGTTTAGTAAATAACACTAGCACAGGTCCACCAAACATTCGCCAATATCGTTACAACGACTTTCGTTTGGGACAGTTTTTGCTGATTCTTCAAGTCCATTTAGCCACTGTGGCGAGTGCTTTTCGTTATCGTCCAGAATCCAATTTTCATAACTCACTATTTAGAATCTGGTCTACTATTTAAAATTTAGAGGAACATTCCTTGATGGTTTTCATTTAATTCATGTTACCTTTCTCTCGTGTTTTTCACATTTCTAATTTGACGTGAATGAATTATTGCCTTTTCAGTTACACCGAACGCTGCCTTCGACACATTGGTGTGGTTCGTGATGGTGCCACTTGCACTATAATGATAGTGTAACGATCGCTTTGTTGGGTTTTCGGCCGGCCAAGGAGCTCGGTGTTTGTATCAAAATTCCCAGATCGGAAACGTCAGAACTAAAAGTATACCATGCGTTACAGGCGGAGCGGTGCTTAGTTAAGATAGCTACTATTGCTTCTACAAGCCGCGTTTGCAATGTAAATGCCACAGTATTCCACATGTATTCAAATGTGTTCCACATTAGTAATTTTCTATAATCGTAAACAGAACGATTCCGCTGCACGATAAAACGATGTCCGTCGAATAAACTAATAGGTAATTTCGAAAGAGAAGTTAATTTATTTTTGCTGTTTTTTTACGATTTAATGACTATATGACTATAACGCTAACACAAATTATAATTATAATTCACGTACGTCAAACGAAATAACTTTTCCGGTCACACGAGTCGAACCTAAAACTTAAGATCGACATTATGATATTGATATAGAGTTAAAATCAGTTTATCTGTAGTTACATAGTAGTAGAAAATATAGGGGGCGAGCGCATGGGGTATGTCTCGGTACGAGGATGAAGAAAGAAAGCTACTTAAAGGATACGATAGAAAATTTATTAGCATCGTTAGGTACGAGTGACGCTCTAGATGCGGACGAAATTGTGGACGTTTAATAGTCATGTAAATTTAGAAATAAGGTACGCATTCGAATGCAGTTTTTTTACGACACTAAATATTTCTGTTTGAACTAAAAATATCATAATTGTACGTTTCTTATTCTATAGAATATTGTACCATCTGAGAGTAATTATACAGATTAGTGCTGTGTTATTAGAAACACGATACAAAAATATTTACAAATGACAACAGAAATATGAGATGAGTTATTGAGTTTTGAAACGAAAACGTCGTACAGGGTTGTAGTGAGATGAGCCGTGATTCCTCTGCCGACGTCAACAAATCTAATTTCCTGCTGATGTCACGCAAATTGGCAATAAGACGCGGCCAATTCTCGCGATTGGCCCAATGTGAGCCCGGGCGCGTACCTCTCAGCGATACGATATATTTTATCATATTTGAGAGTTGAAGAGAGTCCTTTATGCGCCAATTTTCACACTCTATATTTGCTTATTTGCAGGCCTTTTGCTGACGGATTTAACAGCGAAGCGTTATTTGTTACCCCGTAATTTCCCTACCCATTTCCTCAACTTTTTACCTACACTTTGTTGTAACACGTGAATCACGTTACATATAATTCGCACAACTCTTTAAATGTTTCTTTAGAAAATCTTGGCTTTTCATTATTATTAATATGTACACGAAGCACATATACCATTTGGAGAGAGTTTACGCACGTTCATGCACCCTACATAAAGTCAAGTTATATGTTTACTGTGGAGTCAACTATACCATCATCTGCACAAATTGCGTCGACAGAAATAAACCTACAATCGCAGAACATTATAGAATTGTTCGAAATCAGGATTTTAGAATAAACGGGTATAAAAAAAATCCCTCCTTTATTACGGTCTATTCCCACTTGTGAGGCTCACTGCTTTCATGGCTTCTCAACGTGTTTGTGGGAAAAAAGCATAATAATAGTTATGTTAATTAATGCTTCACTTGGTGACGTAAATCAAAAGGTTGAAAATACATTTTTCAACCTTTCTTACGGGAGGTTATTACAATGTCTCCAAATTCATTCTGTTAGATTGATATACGTGTGTTGTATAATGCAGAGATGGGCTAGTGGTTTGAACGTAGATCTGCCGCACGGGAGATGCGAGATCGATTCCTGCACGCACCTCTAAATATTCAAACTATAAGTGTATTAATAATTAATTAGCACGTGCTTGGGTTAAGGAATACATCGTGAGGGAAATTGCATACCTGAGAGTTCTTCACAATGTCTGCCAACTCATACTTGGTCAGCGTGATGGAGTATGGAGTTAATCCTCTCAGAGGCAACCCTAGTCCACCCACCAGTCTTACGGTATGGGTTGTAGTGACGTCATGATGACGTATATTCTATGATTAAAGGATTTGTTTGAAAGGCGTACTTAAATGAAGTTTGGTGCATCTAAATCAATTTTCGATACAATTTTTGGACTGCGCTTCAGACTTCTGCAGTCGGGAATAAAATTGTGTAGTTTTTGTATGGGAAGATAATCAAATGGGATTTATTACCCTTAATGTTATAGGAGATATTACGAGCTTAAACCTTTGCTGGCACAACTGGGAGAGTGTGGAGAAAGAGTTTGATATTAGGCCGCAATCCTGGCCATTTATGGACATACACATAACAACCGGGACCGTTCAACATGCCCTCTGTAGCACGGAATCACTGATGAAACTATGAACCATGAAAAGTGATCAATGAATTTATTATAAATTGAATCTACCGTACAAAATATCAAATGAGACAGCCACCAACCAGATACTTCAGCTAATTTGGAATCTCGATCTCCGATATGAGTGAACGCCAGTCACCATTAAAAACCAATTTGGCAATCCGTCGCATGGCTCGCCAGCGCGTCGGTGTACAATTAACGGCGCGAGTCAAAGAAATTGCCAATTTTCTCGCAAGAAGCCAATTTGACAACCGCCGCCGCCCCGCCGCATGGTATATTTGATTTGCCACCCGCCATCGGCTGCACGACTTCGCGCACCCGTACAAACGTGACGCGACTGGATTTACTGTTGCAAAGAATTTTCCGTATATACCAAGTATAAAAAAGTTAAAAAAGTATTAAGTTTGCGTGGCAAACGGTGGTAGGCAGTGCAGGAACAGTGTTACGAGCAGAACCACGAATTTACTATCACAAACATAAGTCAATACAACATTTCAATGGGCGCTTCTACACAGCTCCTAGCTAGCACGTACCCATCTCAATTAGGAGGTAGGTATGTGTACGTACAGGTATCCGTAATCATACCTGCATATTATGCATGCATGCATCATACTTACGTATTGTTACGAAGCTTCTCGAAGGATAGCCGAGAAGAGAAAGTCGGCAGGCTTATGAAGTTTCTGGAAGGGTGGCCGACCCTTCCAGTGAGAACAATGGAGGCAATAAAAGTGAAACCCAAGTAGTAATAAAAACTACCTGGGACACTTCAGGCCTGGGACGCTTTATGCCTTAGGCAAAAGGGGTGAGATTGGCATACATTACCGAAAGGAGGTTGTTTACCTGATCCGCTATTGTTATGTCGATTTCCGAGAATTATTGTTGTTGTTGACTTCCACGAAGACCGTGGAAAGATCTGAAAGCCCTGAAATCGATATAAATAGCGGGCAGGGTCGGCCACAGGGCATTCGGTTCCCGGATACGAAGTGAAGAGTTCTCTCTCCCTACGAAGCGAATACCTACGATCTACGAGTGTAACTGTGATTGTAAAGTGTGTATGAAGTGAACTATTGTGGCATTTTACGAACCTACGGATCCTAGCACGTAACAGTATGATAATCATACTTGTAATGGAATAGTTTTGGATACGCGAAAAGTTAATCTAAAACGGTAATATTTGTTTGTACACATTTATTAAACCAGCATTTTTACTACAGATGACAAAAATATTATTATCGCATAGGCCTACGAAGTGTCGAAGGAAAACTAGATTTAGGTACGCATTTTATGTTGGTTTATAGATTGGCTAAAAAGCTGAAGTCGAAAATTTAGAGGTACATTTTCGCTCGTGTTAAACATAAAAATAATTTCCTCGAGTGACCCTTTCAACATTCAGCAGTTCTACTAGATTGTATGATCAACTTCGATGGAAAGGATCCGATAGCGTACTTAAGCTTATTTAAAGCGATTGAAATACCAATTACTTGGGTTTTAATACATTTTACCTACGCAGTTATGGACGTAGCTAATTAACTAGGTATTTTAGTTGTTTACTACTAATGTTCTATGGCCCCTGGGTGGGGGAGAGGGCGTCTACAGTACTCCGCCATCGCGTTCTATTTTGGGCTACGAGTTTCGTCTCGGACCATGTCAGCCCGATAGTCTTCAGTTCCGATGCCACTGAACGCCTCCAGGTATGCTTGGGACGGCCACGCTTCCTCTTCCCTTGTGGAGTCTATTCCATTGCTTGTCTAGGAATGTGGGTGGGAGTTCGTCTGAGGGTGTGCTCAATCCATGTCCACTTACGGCGCCTGATCTGTTGACCGATCGGCATTTCATGACAAAGATCCCACAGATCTTCATTGGAGATCTTTTGGGGCCAGAAAATTATAAAAATTTGTCGTAGACATCGGTTTATGAAGACTTGGATCCGCTGCGTGATGTCTTTTGTCACCCTCCACGTTTCGCACCCTATAGCAGGACGGCTTTAACGTTTGAGCAAAATACTTTCAATTTCACTCTCCGCGTCAGCTTCCTAGATTGCCATATAGGTCGCAACTGCGCAAAGGTCGCCCACGCTTTGGCTATCCTAGAAGCGATACCTTCTTCAGTCTCTCCAGTTTCCGACACGACACTGCCATGGTAAGTAAACTTCTGTACACGCTCTATAGGTTCCGAGCCTAGTGACAGTGGGTACGAGTTACTTCCTTCAGTGCGCATTTCCTGGGTCTTCCGTGTGTTGATTTTGAGGCCATCGAGGGACGCCTCGCGCTGTAGGTCGTCTAGTTTGGCTTGCATGTCGACGTGATTGTGGTTGAGCAAGCACAGGTAATCGGCGTAGTCTAGGTCATCCAGATGTTCGGTTGACTCTCACTGTATGCCGCGCTGTTTGCCGTCGTTTGTTCTATGCATTATGCCATCTAGTACGATCAGGAACAGCAAAGGTGAAAGGAGACAGCCCTGCCTTACTCCCGGGTGCACAGTGATGTCTTCGGAGATCAAGCCATCGTGCTCTACCTTGCGACAGTATTTCCTGTAGATGGTCTTCAGGATGTCCCTGATCTTAGATGGAACACCAATCTCGTCAAGCCGGGACCAGATTCTGGACCATCGGACTGTGTCGAAAGCTTTTTCGAAATCGACGAAGGTAAGGTATACCTCTCGTTACCATTCTGATGCTTCCTCCACGATGATTCGGAGTGTATTAATCTGGTCCGTGCACGAATGATTTGGTCGAAAGGCTGCCTGTTCCTTCCGTAGCAGTGGTTCAACAGCCCTTGATAATCTGTACAGCAGCACCTTGCAGAGGCTCTTTGATGGTACTGAGAGCAAAGTAATTCCTCTCCAATTACTGCACTGATTGAGGTCACCTTTTTCCGGCACAGTAACTAAGAGACCCTTGTTCCAGTCATCTGGGAGATCTTCTTCGACCCAGATTTTCTTCAGCAGAGGTGTCAGTGTCTCGACCGCGGTAGGAATATCAGATTTTAGCATATCCGAAGTTATAAGGTCGAGACCCGGAGCTAGGTACTAATAACTAGGTATTTAAAATGATATTTATTAAAGCTTTACATAATGCACGGTTATGCAAATTTCAACATGGAAAATGTATAAAAATATTTTGTCTGCAATATTACTCTGCGAGGGGTTAAAGTAGTACGCTATACAGTTCCGGTCAATAGATGGCGCTGCTTGTTATAAAGGCGGTCGCCGTGCCCCAGCCGCTGCTCGCGCCGCATGCCACGATAATTAAAGATTGAGTAGTGATTTAATTATATTTTCAAAAGTACAATATGAGCCTTTAATCATTATGCATAAATGTAAGTATTTTCATGGCAAAATTTAATCTGAAATATTATATGATACAAAGGACATATTCAGTTAGGTTGGAACTTTTATTATTATGTATACTTATCTACGTATTTATACCTAGACATAAGGCGTCACCGTGATTTACGTCAGTGGGTCTCAGTCGGTACATGAATTAATACACAAAATCTTGTGTACCTACCTATATGTCACCATTTCCCTTAAAATGTTGGTTGTAGTTTTAAAATTTGGATAAACCATTATCGTGTTTCTAATAATTAATATTTAGGAAATAAGAAGCATTGTTTGTATTTCAACTTTCAGATGTCATAGAAACGGTTAAAGATTTTTAATTTAAATATTATATTATTACAAGTAGCGTCGCAGTTCCTTTCTTAAATAAAACAACAACTGCAACAAAAACAAAAATTGAACACGACAGAAACATTATACACCAGAAGAACATTATAGTGCTCAAATCAAAACGAGAAAACATTACAATAACAATTATTAAAACCACACGGCTATAATGTGATTATAAATAATTTACCTGAGTATAGTTGTCGAACCGCTACAAGGTACATGAAACAAAAATAATACAAGTTACAAGGGCAACCAAATAAAAACAAAAATGAAGCACGCACACACACACAACAGCACCGTAGGACAAGTACCCGACCACAATTAATATTGCATCGCGGCTGCGGCCACACCGGCGGGTGAAGGATGACTATAGTTAACAGTGTGTAATCAAAATATGATTCGTATCGCATTACAACGAAATCATTCAGAATCGTTTCGTTTCAGAATGCTCATTCCCGTAGATCTCAAGGTGTGTATTGAATTTTCTACACGAAATATAATATTTTATTCATAATCGCAATGCCAATGGAATCTAAGTAAAATGATTGTTTTTTACGGACTGACGGACAAATGGAAAGAGGGATTGACAAAACTATGAGGGCTGTATCGTCATGGAACCTTAAAAAAATCTTTTTTGGATCTTTTCTTAAGCCGATCGAATCTTATTTTATGAATGTTTCAATATTGTTCATATTTCAATACGAATGCCTTGCACGCGAAATTGTATGGTTGTTCTTAGCGTGTAGATATGATAGGTGGTGGAGTTTGTTAAATGAAATATATTTAAATTTATTTCAATAATTACAAGCACAAAATCAAGTAAAGGGAAAGAGAAACACGATTTTGCAGAATAATATTAAGAATTAATGTATGTACTTATGTAAAAATCAGTAATAGTTATGAAATGAAAATGAAAAATTATTTATAGTTTTTCTTTTTTAACAATTTTTTTTGGTTTCTAGCTTCCACACTAGGATTCCTTGTGTTGTGGGTAACTAGATTCACACCACTCCTTATAAGTAAAACAACAAAAGATATATATGTCGGAGATGGTCATTAGTATAGACGTGAAACGAAACTCAGCACGATATCCGAGTGATGGCAGCACCGTCGCGATGACGTCGATACTTAACTTTCTTTTTTGCATATATACAAAGTTTGGTTTGCAAAATTGAGTGTGTGGTGTATTTTACTATAAATCAAGGGTCCTACAAAAGAAAATTTTCGACTGAAAAAACCGTGTTTGATTTAGGTAGGGGTTCAGTTCAGTTTTCTTTGGGGTTTGTAGGAGGTGATTGTTGACGATAGAGAATTTTTGTGGTATCGCTGCATCAAAGCTTAGATATGTAATTGACGTACTCTCAGGGTTCCACATTCAGCGTACAATGTGTCCGTAGAATATCTGCGTGGTTTACCGAATGCAACTTTTAAGACAGCACGCTGGAGACGTTCTAGAAATTGTGAACTACCAGCTGCTCCCCAGGATACGATGCAGTAGCTTAAAATACTTTGAACCAAAGCAGTATATACTAATTTTATAAGATAATTATCAGTTACTGATCGGAGTTTTTTAAAAACAAAAATTAAATTTTGTAACCCTGTAATAAGTAAATCTATGTTTTTTCTAGTTTAGTTTTTCATCAATGGTAATCCCTAAGTATTTAATGGTGTCAGCTCTTTCCAAATGTGGGCAACGGCACATGTTATTATTTAAGTTGTTACATTCATGTATCTTTAAAACTTGATCGTTGGGAGTCTTTGTGGCTTTTGGTATGCGAAAGCAGACATATTTAGTTTTTTTGACATTAATAAATTTTGTTGTAAGTAATACGATATCTTGCATAGGGCTTCTTGTGCTGAAAACATCACATCAGTCCAGGAATTTTTATGAATTATGATGGCTGTATCATCTGCATAAGTTACTGTCTCCGACTGTGTCGGACCGAGAACTCTTCCTTGTGGTACTCCACAATTGATTGAGGCAAGCTCACTCTCATGAGAAGACACGCAGCCTTTTTGTTTTCTGAGTGTTACATAACACCCAAACCATTTTAGCGCAATCCCGCGAATTCCCATAACTTCAAGTTTCCTTAACAGTATTGTGTGAGAAACCGTGTCAAATGCCTTTGCCACATCTAAAAAGTTTCCTATGCATTTTTTCCTCCGCCCAACCAACCTATAACTGTTTCTGTTACATAGGAAACCGCATCTTTCGTAGACTTGTTCGGTCTAAAGCCATATTGGTTCTTTGCTAAGAGATTTTCACTTTCAAGATAATCAAGCAGTCTCTTGTTCACTACTTTTTCAAAATTTTGGAGATAGAGGTCAACAGTGAGATAGGTCTGTAGTTGGCTGGCTCTTTGGGATCACCATCTTTGTATACAGGATGTACACATGCTGTCTTGAGTGCACTCGGTATCTAGCCTGTTGCTATACTAAGATTACAGAGATAACTAACTGATAGGGGCCGCTAAGGTAGAATTAGATTTTTTAAATATCCTATTACTAATGTTGTCCCATCCAGGCGCAGATTTTAATTTCAGTCCATTAATTATATCGGAAATTTCACAACCGTCAGTTCATCTAAGGAAAAAATATTTAACGGGTGCATCATAGGGGTTAATTTCACATGCAAGCTATTGTTCAGTTTTGTTTAACTTTTCAAGACTAGAATTGGCCAGGTTAGGCCCTAGGTTTGTAAGATATTGGTTGACCGTATTTAAAGAAGTTTTTGGGTTAGGCTTAGATTTTAATAACTCTAGATTGCCAGATTTTGAAGTACTTAAACGAGTATTACATACATTTTTAAGATTACTCCATAAAATGTTACTATTACCCTTACTATCTCGTAATTTATTGCGATTATACTCGTCTTCCATATAATGTAGAATATTATTGCATGTATTACGATACCTTTTATACTGTCATTGAAGTTCGTCATTTGTTTTAAATTTTTTTGATAAACAACAACAGAACATGCAACGCATGATTAATACACGAGGTGGGCGAGAGAAGACGTCGCATCCACCCCGGCAATTAGGGGTACAATCCAAGACTTCGCACAGCTTTGACAACATTATGGAGATCTGTAAGGTGTACAGGTTTCCTCCTACTTCATCAAGACAAGCGATAATTAGGTTGTAATACCTACACATATAATTTTAAAAGTTATGTACGTGTGCAGGATTCGAATTCGAGTGTCCCGTGCACGAGACCCACAATTGAACCACTGGGCTTGCAATACAATAAATGATAAGTACTGGAGTGAAGTGAAGCAGGTTAGTTTTTCAGGATCATAATTACAAGTCGTCGCCAGATTCAAGTTGCTACAAAGATTGTTATAAATAGGTACATATATATCTTGTGAATATTTTTTTTTAATTCGTTAATTCTTACTTAAATACTTATAATTCAAATACTAAACACTTTAGCCGTAGGTATTTAAATATTATGTAGAGATTTTGAAGAGTTATTAATTATACGTCGTTCTCTTCCTACAACGCACGAACTAAAAGATCGCATCATAATACACACACTTAAATAAGGAAACACAAGACGGTAGAGCCGTGAATAGGACTTATTGGAGGAGCGTGAGCCAGTTAGCGCGAACCGAAGTGTCCTATTGTGAGCATGGTAGTGTTTTGAGATATCAAAATTAAAGGAGTGCCACAAAAAGCGTCGACTCGCACGTCGGATGAGCCACAAGGCCTGTCCGGTATCGCGTTACGTTCACACGGCGCGGGCGTTAACAAAAATGGAGCAAGAGCGGTCGAACAAAACGAGCCGACCGTGGTCCTGTGGACGTATGGACTTGTGGACTTGTGGACTTGCGGTGGCCTCTCGCGATCGCAGCTCACGCGATATTTTGATCTCGCTATTTGCCCACTCCCAATGCCCGAACATTTGCGGCTTTCGTAATTTACACTAACATTTATAAATGCTCTTTTCCCATACTTCGCATATAATTTAAAGTTTGGTTAATTTTCACTTTAAAGGGTGAAGTTAGAGTGAGGACTGATTTATGAAAAATATTAGGGACACGATTTCCTTCAAATAGGACTTAATAATATAATATTATATAATATCTAAATAATAATAATATTGTGTTACTTAAATACGAAACCTACTTCTCAATATATGGATGACATAAGTACAATTGTTCTAATTACTAAAGCGTTACCGGCCGTGTTGTGTTGTGTTGTCAAATCCGTCTTTATATTTATATTCAGTAAACACGGTTGTTACAAAATTGATGATTATTCGAGAGTCGACGTCATTGTTATCGATAAACAATTGAACACTGAATGTAATAAGAGCCATTTTATTATTTGTTACGGTTTGAAGAAACAATATAGCTCAATTAATGCGGTGCGTTCCTGAATCCACACGCGTACCGGTTGTGAAACAAGATGGCCGTGTAATTAATTACGTATTGTTTCATGAACCTATTACCGAGCATTATCTAATTATGACAGCTGTTTCTCGTTAACTAGTTGTATTTTATACGCCTATTTACATAGGGCTGTCGATTATTATCAATTATTATTAAATACAAATAATTAATGCAATGAATATTTGAGTGATAATTACAGATGCAATACATTGTGCTTATCATGTAAAAGGATCAATAAAAAATTGAAATCAGTTAAATGCAAGATTTTATCATCTTCCATCATATTTATGTTATCAATCAAATATTATTGATTTGCAATTGTACCTATCCAACGCAGGTAACCCAAATGTTTTAGGGATGTCCACTTATGCTGGAGTCCAAGCCAACAACCGGTGTCGGCCGTGTTTCCTCCTTGACAACGGACGAGGCTACAGTGACCGGTGACTGGTATTGGTATCACTTGGTTCAATCACAACGGTACTTATGCGTGGAGATGGGTTCATCGGCGTGGCTAGAAACCACCCTCCTTCTAAAATCGTGTTTCGGCTGCAGGATCAGAATAAGCGAGTCCTTCATTTCTACCCTGCTCGGCAACGCGTCGGTAATAGCTTTGATATCACCACTTACCGTCAGGTGGCCTATCTGTTTATCGGCTAGTGACATAAAATAATATTAAAAAGGTAAAGAAAGAAAGATTCAGTAGAGAACTTCACGTAGAGTTTCAGTCGCCAGCAGAGCCTCTCGTACAATGCAGTAGCTGAAGTAAAAATGATTTAGGCGGGAGGTCGTTTTCGTTACCGTTTTTTAAAATAGTTTCGTAACCAACTCACCTATTTCACTCGACGTTAATTTCCAAATTGCTTTTGTGGTGTGTAAGACGATTACAACATTATCGTGTATTTAGCCAGAGAGCGTGACGCAAGCGGGGTCGGGCTTTTGGGGCTCTCGGGGCTGCGGGGCCGCGGGCTCGGGGCTCGGGGCTCGGGTCGACCTCGCCGGGCTCGAGGGCGTGCCTTTTTTTGAAAATGATATTGTTGTAGGGCCGCGATAATGATGTAAGGATGTACTTGGATTTGTATTACGCTATCCAATTTGGGGTGAGTGTAGTTTTAATGATTCCATTGTGGGGGGATGCCGCCTATTATATTTAATGCGACGTCTTGAACATTTCTTGATTGCTGCCTGCAGTTGTGCCGTTTGCGAATATATTTTACGTTTCAAGGTACGTTTTCTGTTTCTGCACTTTTTAGTGGATTTGTTCCTTATCCGCCCATATATATAATTCCTATATTTATGTTAAATCTGTCATAACTAACCATGATTCCTAAGAATCGTGTTTTAAAGCGGCCTCCTAATCGAGCGACGCGACACAGTACGGAAATAACAAAGGGTAACTGTGCGCACACTTGGCCTACGTTGTCGTTAGTTGGCGACGAGACGCGACGCGTTCTAAGTTTTTGTAAACACAAGTATTTAAAATATGATTATAGCAACTGTCTTATAGCAACATAATAAACTTAAAAGACATCCGTTAAAAAAAACTCAGATCGTATCAGTCACATAGGACAAAAGTCGCCATTGTTTTATAATAAGTCGCACCATGTTTGGTCGTTGCTAGTCGCACATCTAGAGCACTGCGGTCTGCCTGGGTAATACGGACTTATTCGGTGTTATTAAACCGTTACTGTATTTGAAGGGTAGATTACAAGCAAATATACCCTATACATATGCGCAGACAATTTTCTTGCGACCCATTACGCGATGGAGACGAAAAATTTAAGAGAGTTACAATCAAGCGGTCCAATACGACATGTTTCATTAAATACTCGCGCTCGGCTGGACTCGCACACAACTTTAAAGAACGTGAAGACTTTTCTGTGCTCAGTGGAAGCACCCTTCATCGGTTTTGAGCTTATGAGCAACCTTGGCCGCTTTGTTCAAATGTTTGTTACTCTTTAAAACAGAAAACTGTAGTCAGATAGGTATTGTTTGTAAGGTAGGTACTTCATTTATCTGACTTCATTGTAATTTTACGTATATTACTCTACTTTGAAGACCTTTTCGTCATATGTTTGGAGTGTGGACGTTTCTCGTTAGTATATGGAGACATCACGTTGTATAAATATTATTAGCTAATACACTGTGTCCAACTATATCTACTGATTTTCATTTAAATATGGTTTTTAACAATCGCGAGTGAATTTCTTCCGCGAAATTTGTGCGTGTTCTTAATATGTCACCTTACATTATTGATTATTGAAAATAATATAGTAGTAATATAGTAGCAGAATTAAACAAAAAAGTTATTTAATAGAAATAAAAGTAGCCTAAGTTACTCCTTATTACATCAGCTACCTGCCAGTAAAAGTCCCGTCAAAATCGGTCCAGCCGTTTCAGAGATTAGCCGGAACAAACAGACAGACAGACAAACAATAATTGTAAAAAATGTTATAATGTTGGTATATGTACCGTATATACATTCATATGGATGTAGTAAAAAGCGGTCATTTTAATATTACAAACAGACACTCCAATTTTATTTATTAGTATAGGTAAAGGGACGAAAATTCAAAACGCTTTTATTAAGTAGCCTCTTCTGCCAATCAAGATTAGGTACAATGTGAAGTTATAGGTGTCATTGGGTATTCATTAATATCTAGTAATAACGTGGGTTTTAAATATGTATCTATTTACAAAATACAAGTTTAACGTAATAAAATCTCGATAAAGTCACGTAAAAGAAGGCATAAAGTAAGCGGAGGCAGGCGCACGAGCCTGGGTGTGCGGCGAGGCGAGGAAATATAATGGCCGGGTAATAACATTATAGCTTTCTTGGGGGCGGGGCTGGGTCTCACCACCGGCATGCTTACTACTTTTGTTTTTCCATGGTAATAAACCGGGAACAATGTCATCTGATCTACCTTTATCTCCTCAAAACTTACTGCACACATTTTGTCCGATACCTTTATAAATAAGGAGTAAGGATGGAGTGACACAGACTAACAAAAACTCATAATTATGCTGATTAGTAAAATAATAAAAAGGACATGAAATTTTAATTGTTACTCCAAAAAATACCAATACTATTGTGAGATTACGAAGTAAGTACCTAATTATAAAACAATGTAAAATAAATTTTCATGATTCGTTCTAATCAAGGGATATTAGGTAAACGTATATGTAAACAATAGGAAATAGGCACATCTAGAATAAAACGGAAATTACGTTGCATGTGCGTAGTTACCTGTAGATACAAACTAATCGATACAAAACACATTTCCGTTCGTTGATTCTCTACGTATGTACATAACGAGTGAACAATAATATTTTATGATTACAACCAGCCACCCGCAGCGCCGCTCTAACGCCGCCTCCCACCCACCANNNNCACCCACCACCCACCACCCACCACCCACCACTCTAGGCCACTGATCGTATAATGAATTAAGTACCGATAAAACCACCATAACATTGCCCGCGCGACAAACTGAAATAAACCTTATCCCGTCAGCTTAAGGACGGTGAGGAGATTCGATGTTCTCGGTGAAGGCGTTCACCGAAATATCAAAGAGAATCGCGGAGCCATTAGCAATTATAATGGCTACTGTCCGTCTTAAGTGCCTGCTCATTATGTGTTGACTCCCGACGCCTCGGGCTTGTTTCAGGTGAGCGTTTTCAAACGAGTGACTCATGTATGTAAATGCCTTCGGAGATTGCAGTTTTTTTATCTGGTTTACCAGCGTTCATGTTACACTTCAGTTGCATATGAAGATGATTAATGGCTCAAGTAAACGTCAAGCTCTAGTTATTTATAAAAAGAAATAAAAAACACGACTGTATTCATAATAAAATATCTACGGCTTTGACATATTTACTAATTTGAATCAGATGCGATGGTAATGTGGGAATGTAGCGTTGTCCAAATGTACTGTACGAAGATGTATGAGTTATAGAGCCATGGGTCAGTTCTCCTATCCGAAAGAAGGTGATAGGTAAAGAAGAGTATCTATATTCAAAACGTTACGTAGGTATGTAATATATTTGAGAAGTATACATGGCAATTATACCTTTTTACCGTTAAAAGGCATTTAACCGGTGCTTTTTGAAGAATTTTGAGGAAATCATGGGAGACGGTACATGGAATTAAAATGCCATTTAGAACGGTTTCCATCGTTTCGGTACGTGTCAAGGGACCCGTTTTGATTGGGGTTGATAATTCGCAATTTTGCTGCCTACGCTGCTGAATCTATTTTCTGGCTTTTTCTCAAAATTCAATGCAGCAATTTGGGATGAGTTACTCCCAGGTTGATGTAAAAATGGTTGCCAATTTATTATTTCCTTAACTTGCAAATTGTAGAATGCTTACCCGCTCGTGGCATCCTCGACCGTAATCAACATCATTATGAATTGAATAGCTTGAGACTGTGACGCTGAATAGAATTCTTTACTTATTTCGACATCAACACCATTTGAGGGGCTTAGAAAGAAATTACCTCAGAGCCTGGTCTACACTCTGTATTTCATGAATCCAGCTAAAGAAAATGTTAACTAATTATGAAAATCGAATAATTCTTCTGTAACTGATATTTATACTGTACAAGAGCTACTCAAAACAATATTACAATTTAATATCAATATATCGCACCTTTAGAATGAAAGGGACTTAACTCAAAAATTGCAATTTATGGGAAATGACGAAGAAAGTTTTCAAAAATGTATGGTCTTGGGTAAATTTAAAGAGACTGATGTATGAGGTTTTCCCTTTTCCCTTTCTCACTCATAATTCGGGCTCTTTTTCACCATGGTGTTTTAGAGTAGGGTTTTTTAAGTAAATTTATGGTAAAATCTGGAATTTCAGGAATTTTGAGTTAAGTCACTTTTATTCTAAAGGTGCGATATACAGTATTTTTATTCCACTTAAAATAAAACAGTTGTAGGCAATTCCATGAATTGAGCGTCTGAAGCAGAAACTTCAGCCTCGTAATCGGAAGAGTGGCCTCAATCAGGTCTTCGTTATATTCAGCATTGGTCTTTTGTCATAATTAAATACATTTTGCAAATTTGTAGCAAGTCATGCTTTATAGGTTTTGCATAGCTCACCAGCAGTTTAAACAATGTCACTTTGGCAGATTGATACAGTTAAAAACAAGGGACATAGTTAGGTGATAGATCTTTTTATCTACCAAACTATATAGCGACAGAACGCCGAATGCAGCCTTATACCCGCTGGTCTCGTGCATTGGCTTCTCGAGATGTTGTGGAATACTTGTAGAAAAAATGCTATTTCTATAAAATCTGTTTGTGGTACATTTTAATTGTATCTGTTGCAAATGGCGTTGCGAAGGCGAACGGGCTTCGTCGCTCGGAGCGGGTCGGAGGGCGCCTAGCTTGGCTTTGTTTCTGGAGGGCCATGGGCGGGAGCAATTACCATTAGCCTTTAAACGGCGAAATATCTCAGCGTTGACTCGATTTACAGCTACTACGTAGGTTGTCTGTCGTTTTACAAATATTTTTTTGTGTCATAACCGTCTTTTGTATTCTCAATTACCGGAATCCTTGAATTTGTAGTAAATAATAACTAAAAAATAAGGCAATGCCTTAAAAACAATACGGTAATATCAATTAATCGATAGTGTATGAATTAATTGGGTCTAGATTTATCTTCATAGATTTCCTAAAATCACTTTGTCTGCTATATACAAGCAAACTCAATTACCCACCCTAAGTAGGTTGGCTCAAGAATGTCTGTTAATGATCTGCTTTGAGTACTAGGTCTCTCTGCAGAACGGCAACAAACAAAATTGCCATTATCACCAATCACCTCGAGATGGAGAATGAGATAAACAGTATTAACTGCCAAACTAAGCTCGTCGTATACTAAATTCAAGTATAATCTCAGCAATTCAAAATATTTAGAGAATTTCATAGTTTTGTTCATTCTGTTTTATGTCGCACAGTATGCCATGCCATGCCATCCATTATTGATTTTTTTTACCGCAACTGTTTCGGCTTTGTTGATATACCACAAAACGGAATGGTCTCAATATGTGCAACTGGAACCTCGGCGAGTCTAATTGAATCTGTAACACGATGCCGCACCACTCGCCCACTCGACTGGCCGTCCGTTCGTTTGTTTGCACATCACTTCAACTTTAGCAGTAATTAGTCCAACAATTTTCGATGAATTTGCTAAATTTATAATTATTCTATCTACTAGAATGGTTCGATTACGGCTCTACTAGAATGGTTGGATATATGACGGGAGACTCGTGTGGCACCAGTTTTGGGTTCGTCCTACAGAGGATCTTTTTTTACGGATTCAAATACAGTTTGACAACCGGTCGAATTAATGAATCGTCACCAATTTAATTTTAACGCGAGGTCATCTAGTCTGAAGTCTGAAGTTTTCAACATTCAACGGTTACTCCACCACTTATATTCCACAACATATTAGCACTTAAACTAACTAGAGTCCAGCATTTATCTACCTTTCATCCGCTAATCAATAATCTTTGATAAAGCAATCAAAAGACCTCGGCACCTTTCTTTTAACTAATCTAACCAGTTAACTACTTTAGGATAGTTAGCACAATATGGTCACACACAAGAGTGGCTTCATACAGTGTATTAAGTGACGATTGTTAATTCGGCAACGGAATGTGTGAGTGAGTGAATGAGGAGAGTCTCCCTTCGTCGATCTGATTGAATTGTAACGTGACGCCGACGACGACGGCGCGCACTTCGTCCGCCGCCAGTCCGCTGCGCACGTATTTGTACGCTGCTCCATACCTATCACTAATAATTAGTCCACTAGTTTCGGTATTCCTTCAAGTACCTCTCACATTGACGCGTTCATGTCTCAGATGAACGTCATTACAAAGTTGAGTGTTGATTTTGACTAGTTTCAGCTGACGGAGATTTAAAAACGTGCATAGGCACTTAACATAATTTCAGAGTCTATTATAATTGATATGTTTATTTCGCTACTTTTAACTTGATATGAGCCTAAACTTTTCTACAAATTAGTACTTACTTCGACAGAGACAAACATTTAAGTCTTAATTCAATAAAAGCCATTTAACAACTTGGAGAGATTATTTTATATCAACATTATGGATCGACTCCAAAAAAAATAAGCGATCTGTTATTCTGTGTAAGTAACCTACATCTAATTGTTTTATTTAGGTATGTTGTTAACCGATTTCACGTCCATAGTTTGGTGTAATAAAGATTTTGTTTTTTTTTTAATTTTTTTTTGCAGTAATTTTCAATGATTTTCCCATAAATCTGTTCACCACAACCTTATCAAAATCTACGTGTTTAAAAATTAGACCTGATGAATATATACGATAGAATAACTTATCACCATATATATACAGGATTAAACTTGATGATACAACGTTTAGCGAACCAACAGGAGGGATCTGTCATTATTGCCGTGTTTGTTAGTTATGCGGACCTACTAGGGGGAAGATTCGTTTGGATTTAAGAGCTCTTTATGCCACCAATTTGAAACTTATTAATCATTGTATGATAAACCTAAAAATGCGGCTGTGACTCTACTTTTCTCTAGTTTTTCAATTCTTGCAGCGAGAACTTACTACGAGCACGTAAGCAGCAGAAAACGGTTATACTTAATCACAGACTCTAGTATACTGAAAAGTTGGGCACGGATTACCTGTACATAAATCCAAAAATAGCGAGTGAATCCGAGCTCAGTCAGTAGTTAAAACAAACGGAATCTGATACACGAAGTGGCCGCAGCGGTGAATATTAACACGTCGTTATTGTTACTGTCGCCACTTAGCGAAACTGCGGCGTGTCTGTCACCCGACACCGGCCGGGGACGAGCCGCGGCCTGCGTCGACAACACCCCTAACGTCGGGGCGCAGGGTGCAAAGCGGCGTGGAGGTGTCGACCATCAGAAGCTCGTCACTTAAACGTTGACAAAAAAAAACACTCATTTCCTCGAGCGCGCTGGCAGTAATCGAGATGCTTGTAGACGGCACTGGTTAATAATGTGTTAATTTTCACGAAGTCGAAGTGTATCGAGTGTTTAGAAACACATCTGTAACTTTTGAGCGTTTCAGAGCAGCTGTGGACGGAACCGCTCAGAGGATGTTTGTTTATAAAACGGCAACATTTGGAACATTGCAACACTGAATGTACTCATAAACACGAAAGGATAATGTTTCATGCCGTTATTAAATTAATGATTAACAATCGAGTACGTGCTGGCTGTTCAGCTGAGACAAGGGACAAATTGGTGATATTTTTTACATGATTTTAGTGGCACCGAAGTTTGCAACGAAACTGCTAGTTATGCAAAGGATTCTAGATTGGATCGATTACGTGATCGGTATGCAATATCAGAACTTAGATGTTTTACGTCTTTGTTACGTGTTTGTACCGCCCGTCAGCCTCCTGTGAGGATGCAAGGATAGTACTTTGACGACCCCGTAGCCCAGTTGGTAGTGACCCTGCCTGCCGAGCGTGGGGTCCCGAGTTCGATTCCCGGCCGGGGCAGATATTTATGTGACAGATAAATGTTTGTTCTCGGGTCATGGGTGTTTGTGATCTGAAACTTGTGTATGTCCATGCCACCCGCAACACAGGGAATCCTATTGCGGGGGTGTGAGTGTGTAAACGTTTATTTATTTTATTTTTATTTAGTGACCCTTGACTATAATTCCGTTTAGACATATTCATGGGTATCATGATCGATTAATAATTCTATCTGAACATTAAAGAAATAAAATGTTTCAGATAACTTGTTACTTAAAGCTTACCTACGTTAGAAAATAACACACGCTAAGTTAAATGGCAGGGCGAAATAAAACTTTGATGTTTGTTTATATAATAATGGTTGCAAGAGAACCGAGTATTGTGCGGATGAATTATTTATAACTTGTTGGCAGAGCGTTACGGCGATTCGCTTTTATTTACGTTACATAACAACAACGACCCAACCCCTAATTTCAAAATTAAAAATGGCGGCGGACTAAACAATGGAAGGCGAAACGACCATCGACGTGCATTGTTTTTGAAACAATAAAATGGCGCGGCCATGATGGTAAAATGTCAAATCTACATGCGAATTCCACCCCGCGGCGTTCCAAATATGAAATTCCCGTGCAGAAATGGCGGCAAAGGCAATTTTTACAAATGGCTGCCGGGTCCCGCCAGTCAGGTGGTTTGTTTTGGCTTTCAGATGCCGCGGATTCACTCCACTGCGCTTACTTCTCGCGGAGTCAGCGGCGGCGTTGTTCAGTAGCGCTCAGTACCACTGCGAGTGACGCACCGTACGCACCACACTCAAACACTCGACCGATCGTGTACGAAGCGGCACGCTGCAAGTGCCGCGCTTGAATTGCGTAAGTTATTACATCCTCTGTTACATTTCCATGTTGTCCTCTCTGATTTGCATTCAGTGAAATAATTTCTAAAATGTCACGTTTTACCTAAGCAATTTATGCGTGGCGAGGAGGTATCATATCAGTCGAGGGCGTGCGGGAAACTGGATTTAGAGGGTTGGGTTAAAAGGTCGAATTTCCGTTGGGTTACGGAACGGCATATGATTTATGTCATCGGCTGGATGGAGCCTGTGCGGTGACGTTTGGTGTTTGGCGGATTCATTACTGAGACAATGGCGGCGCGGGGGTCGCGAGGGACGCGAGGGGGAGGCCCGGGGGTCCGGAGGGTCCCGCGCCCCGGCCACCAGCCACTTTCTAAATCACCGACATGTATTGTTCGATATTAGGTTCTAGACGCTGAGACTATGTTTTCATATTCAAATGCACCGTTCGTCATTTTACGAAATTGCCCTCGAATGTGTTGGGAAGGTGCACGCTCCAGTGAACGGTGTGGAAAGACAACCATTGTCTTCAGGAAACAACCACGTCCAAAATTAAGCTCAACCATTTAATGTGTCTTTCAAACCTATTCTTCGAGTTTTTTAATGGAAGGTATTTATATTTAACTAAAAGCTAAATTAATTACACAAATTCGTCGTCGCATGATTGATATTCATGCAATTGAGTATGCTTTTTTTATAATTATGTCATCAAAATATACCTGTATCCTAATAAATCGGCTTCATGACTTGCAGCACAGAAGACAGTGCTCCAAGAGCTGTTGAACAGTTGAAACGTTCCAACACAGGGCATCTTAAGTGTAAAGAGTGTTTGCGTTTGCGTATCCTTTGCAATGCTGGATTATGGTACAGTTCTAGTCTTGATTAACAACATCGCTATTAGAGATTTGTTAGCAAGTCACCACACCACTGACAGGATTTTGCACTGTCAGGGCCATTTACATGTAAGGCATTTCCTCTGAGTCCTGAAAAATATTACAAATCTGGTGAAGTACCCTATTTGTTTCAGCTATTAAATTCAGCCAAAAATAGAATGTGTTAGCGTTTATATTTAATATTTTATAATTTTTTGGATTAAACATCGATCTGTCACATAAACATTTTACTCGCCCGAGATTAGCCACCAAAAATTTCGTGCGTTAACAAAAATGAAATACTATCCAATGAGCTACTGGGTCATAACTATATGGAATATAAAAGAGTTGCAGTGGCGACTTCTGCGCGGCATGAATTTGTACTGCATGTGCGTATGTAAGTTTTGATATTTTTAACATGATCATAAGGGAAAGCAATATCTACAGATCTGTATTCGTTTCAGTTATTATGAGACACTCAATAGAATAAACTGAATTAGACCGTTCCTCGTTGTCGCTTCATTACATTTTATTTTCCCTTCGCCGTTTCTCAACTGCAGACAGCGGGCTTTTCAGGAATGCGACTTAGGAGTTAATTAAAACGTTGTCCGAACGAAGAAATTTTTAATTAGGTTCAGGAAAATATAGAAGCGACGCTGAGAGGCTGACACCACCCTCACCTAGACTTGTCTTTCGATGTTATGGATATTAAAAGATGGTGG
The DNA here is from genome assembly GCA_003671415.1 of Megathymus violae. NCBI lineage: Eukaryota > Metazoa > Arthropoda > Insecta > Lepidoptera > Hesperiidae > Megathymus > Megathymus violae. Next base: position 581,745 of record PDGT01000122.1, read on the forward strand.
GACCTTTTACACCACACTTGCTAATTCATCCGTGAAGCAAATCACTTTAAGCAACCTTGAGTTTCGGTTCAAAGGGTTTTCGAGTCAGCGCATACGTGAACCGAGATTTAATAATAATATCTGTTTCTAAAATTTCGGTCTTTCTTCATATATAGTATTAAAAACTGTATTATGCAATTCACGGAAATCCGTTGGTAATGATTTTAGTTAAAATTTAAGGAAATAATGTAAGTGAAAGGGTTTAATGTAAGTTATTGAAGTATTCAGCACGCATTAGTCGAAGCGGTGGTCTACCAGTAGCTGGTTGGTACCTAAGTGACCTACCTCTTACAGGAATACTTTTATAATAATAAAAAATGAAAGGTAAAGGATTTTAATTATTGTAATATCATCAACCTTCGCTTCATCGAAGTAAGTTTTAATTAATTAAAGTTTTTAAAACAGAACATACGACAGTGCTGTTTCTGCAGGGACTGGGGAAACGAAGTCAATACAACCAACCCAACCTAAGTCAAGTATTGACATTTATTATCTTTTCCGAAGTCTTTGCACCTCAATCTCTTTTATTTCCAGATAACAATCATGGCTAGCGGCTCAAGGAACTCACCGCCCTAAAGCTTATGTATTTTGCCACTAGCGGCCGATATCATTATCCCTTAAATTAAATCTAAGTCGTTATGAGCATTTCTTGGGTTGAGAAAATAATAGTGCCCACAAGACATACTCACTAAAGTCACTGGAGAGAAACTGCTGAGAAATACAGTTCAGTTGGTGGAAAAATATTCTTGTCATTGTTGTCAAACAATACCATGCCCCTTTTGATATTGGTCAGTCCAACCGTACCAACAACAGTTATTTTTTATGTTAACAGTCGACCAACAAGCAGACGAGCGACCTGACAATAAGTGGCAACCGTTACCTGTGAGCACCCATGAGCGTTACCGACAAGTTGATGACAAACAAGGAGGAACAAGACCCGCTTGTTAGCTATTGTGTCAACACCCAAAACCTAAATACAAAATATTTCATTGTTGATTCTAGAAGGAGAGTGGTAGCTAGCCAGGTGAGTAAAGAATTTTCCAACAATAAATAACTAGGTACCATCGAAATCACTGGGTGTTACACAGCTCAGCGACTTCCGATAGAGGGAGAATGGCGCCATTGCCCCGTGTGTTGTTCAGTAGGTTTAATCGTGGCTTAAGATTGATGTAGCTCCTTACAGCTGCCGGTATGCTCGGTGGCTAGTGGCAAAATAAAAAAAATGACAAATGTAACCGTGTTTACCTGTAAGGTGCGGCTGTGCCGACGGGCTGTAGGGCGACTTGATTTGCGGGAAGCCTGCAACAAAAAAACCGTTGTGTTAATTAAATTCGACCGTTGTTTCGCAAGCTACTCCTACTTGAAGTTGCCTCATTCGTTGTGGCTCTCTTATTGGGCATTAATAAACTGGAGGTACACTGGTGCTTATGATTGATGAATTTATTAGTAGGTTTAAAAATAAAACTAAATAATTTCGGCGTGGAGAGAAAGTTTTTTACAGTTCATGGAGACTGTTGAATCTGCACCGAAGTTTGAACTACAGACTTCTCATGTAACTCAGTGAAGTAGTTTACCAGCCTTGCTAGCAACTTGACCGTTTCTAAATTCAAGTGTGTTACGTTTGTTGGCGTGTTTCGGTTCCGATGTTAAAGAGACAATTTATCAAGCCGGTTTACCGCTTCGTTCCTGGCCAGCAACGCGTCATTGATATAAATTTCCAGGAGCGGCGATAACTACGTGCCATTCCGAGGGTGGTGTGATCTCTTTGCTGATTTTTATCCGAAAAAATCGACTTTACCGTTAACTAGAAAGAAGCGCTTGTTTAGGTCAGACAGTATGGTGAAAATGAATATGAAAAAAATGTAGCGACGCATTTACACTCGAAGCAGTCGACGGATTTTGTTCTGTTAATTCTAATAAAGGAGTATTATATGCACGAAGACCGAGGATTTTGGAACGCAATGCAAATAAAGAATATCAAATTTGTATACTCCGCTCACTGGTTTGCAGACGTAGGTACATAAAGTGAGTTTTCTTCATTAATCCGTTTAGAGTTAGTTTTGGCATTACATGAAATATATCTTATTTTTCATGCAATAGTTTCAAATAAGAAGTTAAAATAAAAATTAATAATCCCGTAAAGTTATATAAATATTTTTTCACTTCTGCACGTAACCGCCTTCGGTTCGCTTCAGGAATATAACACATACAGGATGTAAAATGCACACCCGACCTGAACCTGACCACGACGAAACTTTTTACCAGGCATTTAAATAATCAAATACCATGTTTTTTAAATTTTATCATCTTTGGTTTCCTTTTCCTAGATATAATAATTAGAAAAAAATCTTGTATTGCAATAGTACCAGAAAAGCAGTCAAAGTTTTATTTATTGTCTTAACAGAACTTTAATGCAATTTTTTTTTAATTCCCTGTTCCTCAGGAGCATATCCATTTCCCGGAATGAAAATTATCATAGACATCGAGTCCTATTTATTATAAGTTACAATTATGTGAAATAACATGTAAATCTGTTCAATTCGTTTGCACGTCTTGCGGAAACAGAGAGACATGCAAAACTCCAATATTTGTTTCCCTATGTATCAGTAACGAAGCCTATACTAAAATTTAAAAAAACACACTGAACTTCGTAAATGTAGCATATATTATACCATAGCCATAATATATAAATGAATATGTAATATGGTGTCTGTGATGTACGTATGGGTATAAACTGGTGGGAGGACACCGCAGCCTCGAGACTTATCGAGTAATGATTTTTCTTTACTTGAAACAATGATAAAATGGGTAAATAAACGTTAGCTTGTGTTTTAAACGTAGATATTTGAAATAATAATAAATTGAAGTTGAACATTATACAATTATTAATTTTTACCTTATTCCGTAATAATGCAATTTCTTTGTCGTCATATTAATGCAGACACACATTTTCATTTCTCATACAATGAATGGTACATACACGAGTTGGTAATTATAAGTTTAAAAGGTGTTATTTGCAGATTCCACAGGCTCTCAGAATCTAAAATGAAATTCTGCTGAGGTGTGACAAAATACGTATATTTTCTCTAGTATGTAATATTCAAATGTAATAATTGTTAGGACCCCTATTTGCTCAAACTACCCCTACTTTTGAGTAATTTGCGTGGTGCTTCGTGAAGAGCCCTATTAGTAACAGACTGAGCATGCACAATAAATATAGTTCCCGCTAAAAAAATTCAGGCCACCGATAACTCGCTATAATATATCTACTTTACACATCGCGTACGATGGCTCATCTTCAAATCACTTCAGGATCGTTACTATAAAAATTACGAAGTCAGAATGTATCAATACTCTTAATTCTGCCATTGTCAAGATCGAAGAAATGGTCAACCTTATATAAAACATACATACATACGTCCAGAAACTGTACAATCTCCCGTTGTACTACTGTCCATGTAACTATATAATATAACTATCTGTACCAGTAGTAGTGTAGTAGGATAATTCTCTAACCGATACTATACAAATAGGTTTTATAACAGATATCTCAGCTTAGAATTAATTTTAAAATCATATTTCAATGACAAAGAGGATATCTATTTATCCCCAACTAATTTTAGAAGTAATTCACTAAGATTTGGATTCGACGAGCTATCAGGTTCCACTCGGGATTATACAAAAACACGCGCGCAGAAAAGGCGCGTAATCGTATCGGGACAGACTAAATCGAATTTCGCGAGCATAGACAATGAGGCGAAACAATCGGGCGAAGACAGCGGTACATTCAGCCGGGTCTATTATTTTTTTGGAACACCCGAGCTAAGCCGATTGTCGTCCAATTTTAACGATATTAAGAAAAAAGCACAAAGGCGCGAGTTAAAGACTTCCTCAATTATGTACGGTGGCGGGAAAATAAATAAGTGAATTGGTGCGTGTAATACCGCCGCCATTGTGCGCCCCCGGACGTGCCTGACCGTTCTGCTTTCACGTTTCGCGCTAATATTAAGGTAATGGACAGCTTAATTCTTGTACAAAACAATTTATGACGTTGTGGAACTAAATAAACACAATAAGTGTTAACATAACAGTAGTGCGTATACTGCATTGGTCAACTTTACTGCGAGTAGGTGTGTAGTTATCGTTACGCGTAAAAGGTAAAACAAGACTGAAAGACATTTAGGTGTTTGTTTAATTTCTTTTTTTTTGTGTAATATATATGCTAAATTACTTACAGATTTTCTATATCTTCTGATCTAATATACCCAAACCAATTTTTAATACGGAACTTTTTTGCTCTGTGAAAATTCGTACATACTGTATACGATACAATAATAAAAAAATTATTTTGAGTTTATTATTTAATTATACTATTGAAATCGGAACACTTTTAGATAGTACATCATATATAAATCATGGTCAGAGATTTCATTTTTAATATTTAAATAAAACTGCATAGATAATCAACTCTACGTATTTTATGGTATATAAATATATTATTTTACTTTAGGAATTAATGTTACTACAATAAAATACAATTATATAACTCTTGCAAATTATAATTACAATGAAAAATTCACCTCTCAGTTTGCCGTCCATCCAATATTAAAAAGTTGATCTCTTGGAAAGATTTTAGTCATATTTCGATTCATTTATGTTTAGTAAATTCTGTTATATTTAAATAGGTAATAGTAAAAAAATAAACGAAAACCTTTCGAGAGCTGATTGTATAATGATCTCTGGTAATATGTCTAAAGGCAGCCCTATCGGAAATATAATATAAACCGCTCCGCTTCAGAAAACCTACGCCTTACGTTTAGAAAAGTATCGAGATCTGCGAATTAGAAACATGTTAATGTTTATAGCTAAAGCCGGCAAATATTTTACTATATTTTTTTATATTTTACTTCCTGCCCTCTTAATAAAATGACCAAAATGACTTATATGTCCTGTCCAGATGGAATAGATGCATTTCCCAGCATAAAAAGTATTCTAGATCCATAATATAAACTACTAACGTCATCTAAATTTGTTCAGTGATTTTGGTGTGATATGTTGTTAGACAGGCAAAGATTCCATTAAAATATGTATTGCTCTCTATGTCGATAAAAAGTCTACTTACATTAAAATTTCTAAAAAAATAATCCGATCACAAATTCGATCCCGTTAAAGTTTTATTATATATATTTATAGACATAGGGAATATAGTAGATACGTCGACAATGTAAGGATTATCTTTTTAAACTAATAAGTCTTAAACTAAATTTGATTCAAAATCAGTTTGATCTGGTAAGATTGCATGGTATCATGATTATTTGTTATGGATACATAAGAATATGGAACAGTCCAATTTAGCGACAATTTGTCAAAAACATTTTTTTTGTCGTGTACTGTGGTTTTGAAAATAGCTTATAGTGTAGTGAATAGTTAAACCGGCTAAACCCACTATCCGGACAAAGTGAACTTGACGTATCGAGTGGGCCAATGTCACGACGCATCGAGTGCTCCTCACTAGTCCGCTTTGTTTAGTGAAACCCGAGCCGATACTTTATTGTCGATTTTTTATACACAATTGCCGCTTAGGAGAGGTGAAACAAAATCGATTAAGTGGTGAGGCTCGGCACCAGCTCGCTTCACCCGCTTGGATAGCGGTAAGTAACTGTCGACATGTTGCTAATGATGTGAAGTTTTAATTATTGAGTATCTGTATACTTTCCGTTTTAAAAAATCAAATGAATTTATACTTATTTATTTTTTGGACGCTGGCATAGTTTTAAATCTTAGAGTGTTTCTAGGAGAAATTTTGAAAAACATATTTAGATTTATTTCTTCGCAATATTTTCATTGACACCTACATGTTATTTGCCAATTAGTGTTTGGAAAGTTACTTTATGATAAACCTTGATAGTTTGAAGAAAGTGGCTTTTAGAGCCACTTATTGAAAATAATGTCGCCAGTAGTAAATTTAAGTTTCGTGGCAAATATTTATAGACAGTTTATAGTTCGTCTTAACATTGCTTGCAATGAATTTGAAAACACGGAGTGCATTGTAATACTATACCCATAGATAATACCCACTCCAAGACGGTAATGTATTAAGAGGAGCCTGCGTCTACCAATACCGGCTAGATGCCAGTAATCCGGCACGCACTAAGCACACTTTCAGCTGTTACTTATTGTTAGATATTACTATTGAAGCTTACAAAAGGTAAGAATAATGGGTAGGAGTGCTAGTCGGCGAACGCTGTAGCATAGCTGAATTTTTAGTTGTTCACAGTACGTCAACTAACAACTTGTGACGAATTTTTTATGATATGAAACTAACCACGCTTTTGAACTTTGTAAGATATAATTATCTCTGTTAATGGAAGTGGCGTTTCGTTGTCATTGTACTCTGTTGGTGAATTGGAAATTGTTTACAAGGAAAACTGTAAAGAAGCTAAAGCGGATGATTCAAGCAGACGTTCGTTCGTTGACAATCCTACTTACTACTTGTATCGGAGAATCGACTCGGCAATAGAACCGCGAAGAAGCAAAGTTAGTGTCATAATAATAATATTAACTCAAGAAATTCAAATGGTAAGGATAGTAAAGAATGTTACACACTCACACACACAGTCGATGTGACATTGACTGTGTGTGTGCCAGCGCGCGGTTGTGCGCACAGAGAGCCGTTACTTATGCTTAATGAGGCTTAATCGCATTGTCAATTCGTATCAAATTCCATTAGTCGATGAATTGCTTGTAATTAATAGAAATGTCATGTGGCCATGATCAAATTTTTAGAATACGTTTTTATATTGGGAGTTACTCATAAATTATAAAAAAATAGTAGGTACATTTAAAAAATATTGATACAATCATTATTATTTATTGTTTTAAAATAGTTTTTACTAGTGTATAGGGTCACACTATTAAATGTAGCTAGTAAGTCTCTGTAGCTTTCGGGTGATTAGCATAAGTGTTGTGGATTGGTTGAATCGATGACCCCGTGATCCAGTTGGCAGTGATCCTGCCTGCCGGCCGAGGGCTCCCGAGTTCGATCCTTCGCCGGGGTAGACAGACAAGTGTTTGTCCTTGTGTCATGGGTGTTTGTAATGTCATATTTGTCTATTAAGACGATTGGAAAAAAACATATATTTTAGGATATTCTTTAATTTCAACGCCAAGTAGGTGAAATTTGATTTGTTGATTTATTTGAAAATAATTTATTAATATTTATTCCTTGAGATTAGAATATTTTCTTGATTTAGGTACTTGATGTAAGTTACTGTTGAAGTGAGAACCGACAAACTATTCGAGTTAGTCGCGATACGCATAGCGAGTGACGACACAAAATGCGTCCTGTTAGATGATAACGATAGCGTAGGCGTAGGTACCTTTAATTTTTGCAGCTTCAAAATTGTAGTCGCTCTCTAAATTGAACAATTTCTATAACGTCAACAAGACAATTTCATAATCGACAATTCAGCGTCACATCCCCCTTATTATGGAAAAGCGTTGTCAAGTTAACGAGGCTATCGAGCTCGTTAATCGCGGGCCCGTTCGCGCGCACACGGCGCGAAGCGCGGCGGTGCGGCGGCCATCTTGGCACAAACGTCACATTTAAATTCACGACACGTTCGCGACGCTCACTCTTGTTATTGCACGCAATGCTTGTGCCGCTTTGACAACCGTACTGCTATGTACCGGTGCTGGGTGTGTTTGTCTATCGTGTTTTTCAGTAGGCGTGTTTTGCATGATTGAATTGCGAGTACGACGAATTAACTGAAGTAGTACCTAGTACCTATCAGCTGATTATCTAGATAGTCGCGAGACGCCTGTCAGATCATTAAATATTTCATAGATTCGGTTAAATACTGTGAATCGGAATTACTTTACACATTTAGAATAATTAAATGTAAATATGTATTGTATATATTATAATTACTTATCTTAGTGTAAAATTATTGACTCATCTCTGTGTCTCATTAGAGAAGACATGTTTATTTGAAAACTCAAAACCTAACTATGTCCGATCTTGCGTCGAATTCAGATAAAGTAATCATTTACTTAGATATTAATAGCTCAATACAATACCATCATTATCAATAAAATGATATCATCATTGTATTAGACTAGATTTTCTAACATTTTGTAAACTTTATGAACGTCTAAAAGTTACAAGTTTAAAAGTTATTTAAAATTATTATATATAGTAATGAATATTGATTTAGCTTCGTTAGATAATTCAGATCTTTTCAAATTAATTTCAATTTAACTTTTATCACATGCCAGTATTATGTGATATGTTATCAATAAATAGAATTAATAGTAGAAATGGTAGATAGATATCTTTGGAAGTCTGTTGTTGATATGTCGTTAAAATAATAAAGACCCTAGACAGTCCCTTAGGTAGTACCAAATTCATTTCATTTCTTATTTAATTCGTTAAATGAATATATTTTTCGTCAGCCAACATATTTTGTTGAGATACGCTGTAATTAATTTCAATACCAATTCTCTCACTACATTACTACTAATTCAAACACCGATGCCAGTATTTCATAACATTCACAATCGAATGCTTTAGATATTTCAAACAATGTCCTACTATTTATTACATTGCTTTTGTTGTCGAGCTATGCCCTTGGCATCACTGATGCGTTACCGACTGAAATAAAGCGAGTGACCCGCATTATTATTGGCTCTTCGACACGAGACCGAAACAATTATGAAACATTTTACGGTCGATTTTAGAAAGAGAGTTAGTCCAGCAGGCAGGAGAATTACCCTACCACATACAATTACCGCTGGGTTTAAACTGGGTGGTACTGACTCCAGTGACCTCCAACAGGAGGGACATTCCGCATTGGCTCTGTGCGTTATACAGCAGGGTGCACCCCGAGCAGGGGAGGTTGGCTAGACTCAGGGGTGGATAGAGCTCCAGTCTACTTATTTCAAAATGAAGAGGTTGTATACTTAATAATTTTATTAGGTGAGAAAATATATAAGTCAACCCTCAAATACAAATTCAAATTAATTTATTTGTATAACTGTAGTTTACAGACGCACAGAAACCTTGCCAAAATTTTCATGTATCCGTATATTTTCCATTTAAAGTTAATAAATTAAATAAAACATAGTCATGGGTAATTTTTAGTAAAGGTCTTGTGATTGAAAAATCCTATTGGTTTTGGTTATTAATTTGCAAATTTTTACAATTTCATAAAAATTCTTTGGGTTAGTTGAAACTCTTATAGAATTGGCTTTCATACAAATATAACGTATATACTTACATGAAGAGAAAACATTGTACCGTTTTTATGCACAGTTTGCGTCTTGACAAGCTTCAGTGTTACCAGTAAGATAAAATGTAAAGTTACATTCGACCACTACACGTACACTAGTACTTAAAATACTGTTGAATATATATTACAAAATATATCTTTATATAATTAACTAATTTACTCGTATTTAAAAAAAAATTTAATTATCCATATTACAAAATGTATCCAAAAAGTGTAATTCCAACTTTTTCTCTCAAAGATAAAAAAGTAATTAGGTGCAGGGTTTATTATTGAAAGTTATATAATTTACAATTCCTTATTGACACGATAAAAAATATTGACGTAAATCGATGACGACTGCGAGTCTGGTGCGCTGGACGCCGACGCTGGAGCGGCACTTCCTGACATGAAATGTATTCATCAATCACCAGCAATCTATAACTTTTTTCACCGTACACCGGTCGAGGCGCTCATGTTTCTTTTAATTCATTGTCACCGGACCTGTGCTGGCAGCGTGTCTCACCGCCCTTATCCAGTTTAGATCAGAGGAGTGTCTGTCGTTAGATGTTAATGTACAATAATACCAAACAAAAATATATTAGTCGTATTGGTGGAATTAGTTAGTTATATAATTATTGTCCGCGCGGACTAATATTAGGTAGGTACTTATACTTTTTGTTTTAGTTTGAAGACCTTTGGGACCGGCAAGACTTCGTAATGAACCCTCCCTGTCGCAGTCTTCAGAAATAGCGAAACATTCAAACAATCTTTTAAAAGACAATCGACAGGTTTGAAGACTTTTCTATTTGTGGCGTGTTAGGGATAATAATGTTCCGCGGGGGCCACTTGACGCCAAGTTAAGTTGTTAATTCGTTAAGTAGTTGCGTATCAATAAAAAATATTTCTTTTCAGGACTATAAGTGAAACAGGACCAATGTGTATGTAACCAGTAGTTCAAATCTTGACACGTAACATTTTGTACAAATGCAATTCGGCCACGATACGAAATGTTTGACGATTCACGCTTGTCCTGACTCTATTTTACCCGTTACAATTGTCGGTCTTCGTAAGATAGGTATCTGTGACACAAATTCGAGCTTCAGCATCGAATGCACGACGAGTGTGACGGTTAGTCTACGACGGTCGCCGATGAACCTCCAAAGACGAACGGTCGCTTGAAACAAATTAAAAAACAGAATTCTAAATTAAAAACTATATTCAAATCCAAAATCAATTAAAGCCCTCGACAATCGAGTGGAGGAATGTTAAGCTCGAAAGTGCGAAACATATGAGAGCAATAAATTAATATTCAATCGTATTGCGGGGTGGTTAATTGAACCGAGCGCTGTCACACTAAACGTGTAATCCGATAGGAATGCGCCCGGTGTACTGGCGTGGCATACCGGCCGGCTCGACTTGACCTCCGACGACTCGCAGTTTTGCCCCGTGCGGCTCCCGCACGGGAACCCCGGGAGGGGCTCCAGGTCTCAGTCGGAGTTGGCGGAGGTAATGCTTTCTAATACCGGCCGCTTTTGCAATTACCACGACCCCCGGCTTCCAGCTAATCCACCAACAAAGGCCTCTTATAATTCGAGATGCGAGCAGGTCGGCGGTTGGAGGTAATTGAAATTTTATTGCGGATTTTTGAGACCAATAAATTGTGGGTGCCCCTTCGAGCGTTCCGCGGCGCTCGTCCTCATTCGAAATTGTTTATTTCTTTATCTTAAGACATAAGTTTTCAGCAATTTTCAAGCTTTATTGTTCAGTATTTTAATATAAAATTATAAACACACAAAAAAATCATTTTAAAGCTTAATTATGTCGTTGTTGCTTGACAATTGAAATCTTTTTCAGCACTCACGTCTTCGCTTCCTATTGTATAGTCAATAAGTAAGGATATATTAAAAAAGATTGACCGAAATCTTAATAAAAAAAAAAAATATGTATCGTTAAATTGTGTTCATTGAGCCACGGCTCTCGAGCCCCACTCGCAACACCAGTAGCCTGTACAAACAGTGTTGTCGTGAACGGTGTTGCAAAAACTTATCAAAATACAGCCAAGCGCCACTGAGAACTGTACGTTAATATGTATTTAGGAGCGAGCAACGGATGGTATTTTGTGAAGCAGAGATAAAATGCCCATATTTAATTATTTTTGAAGACGTACAAAGTGTATTTTTTTAACAAATGTCGCTCCTGAAATGTTAATGTTATCACAGATTAAAAAAGCATTCTCACCAATGATAAAACTTAATAATAATTAGTCACACATGTTAATATCTGCATTGTCCGGTTAGCTGCCTCCCTACCGATTGAGCTACAGAAACAGTTGTTATTAAATTAGTATTCATTTTTATTAAATTAGATTAATAACAATGAATTTCCGCAAAGTAACGCGTGGTACTATCAACTAGGAACAGTTGTATTAATTGTACAGCGTCAAAATATTCATATACTTTTTCTATGTGGATATGTCATTTTAAATATTCCGTTAACTACATCCTACCATTGTGTACTTCAGTGGACAATGGCAGTAACTTGAATATCAATCGGCGTAACAGACGAGTGGAAAAAGACGACTCAACGGTGCTAAAGCTTCCATTTAAAATAAATCAGGTGATTAAGTGTTTTCAGTAACACAAAACTCCTTCGATAAAGGGAGCGAGCGACAATCGAGCGCTCGAATCTTATCAATAGAGCTGACATCGGTATTGTGCCCGAAGGAAGTGCCACACTTTCCTCGATCCCCTGCGCGTTCGCTTATAATAGACGTAGGCTTGGAGGCGTGACCGTTGTCAAAATATTGTGACGCGAATGAATAATTGAACAGTTGCAACAATGGCTCACCGTGCAAGGGTTAAACAGCACGTTGATGCAGAAACCGCCTTCCGGGGCCCTCGTGTGCCTCCGGATCTATACTTATTGCAATTATCAATTCATCTGAAACTCTTCCGTCAGATCGAAAGGTGTGTTCGGTTCGGCTACTGCGAGCGAATCTCGAGCTTACGCTCACGGGATAGACGCCGCTTTTGCTCAGAGTTTGTAAGGTGTGTGGCGCAATTTAGTAGGCGACTAGTTTTCTGTACGCTCTTTGTCATGGAAAACCTCTCAGCCTTGTTTGAACGCGCCTCGTACGTGGCTCTTTGCATGCTAAAATTTCGGTATTCGGCGCACCTCATACGTCTGGGAATTGGCTGGCGAGGGAATTTTTTAATAAGCATCTAGTGTTTAGCACGCTCCGAGCCGAATGGCAACCGATAAGGATTGAATTGCGCTCGAAGTGTTCGGTTAAATTACGATGTTGAAGTCCAAGCGTTTCTAACATAAAACTTTTTGAATTTTTTTTATTGCGATTGTACCTAAATTAGTTGTAATTGGTTATTTCCGCGCCATGGTTTTATTTCAAAAGTTTTATGCAGGACACTTATGAACTTTTTGAGAGTCGGCACCAGATTTCACACTTTTGCCACCGAAATCATCGTCCAAAATCTGTATTACTTCACGTGTAAATTTAAATCTTACGTGCGCCGAATATAGAGTTCCTTTTTGGTTCGGCCGGCGAGTGTGAAATAATAATGCTTAAAAGTAAAACATTTTAATTCTTACGACGTAACTTTAAGGTTTAATTTTAATTGCACATTGAATGAAAGGAGTCGCACGCTGCGTGTAGGTACTAGTGATGCGATATCAGTTAATATCGCTTGTTTTGTTTTAATAAATTAATAGAATTTGCATTTGCAATAAACTACATTCATGCCGGCTCCTACACAGTATTTTATTTAGTAATCACTTCACAAATATTATCTGCTAGGAAAACTATAAAAAATATATATTTTTCAGCAAATACGGAACAAACGAGACATTTAACTGAAATTTGTAATGGGGTCAACATGAATTCATATGGACGGTAGAGATCAATTTTTATTTCATAATGTATTTTAATAATAAAACAAACATAACAATAAACGTTCACACACTCACACGGATGGCATGGACATACACAAATATGACATCACAAACACCCATGACTCGGGAACAAACATTTATCTGTCACATAAATGTCTCCCCCCGCCGAGAATCGAACCCGGGACCTCTCCCTTGGCAGGCAGGCTCACTACCAACTGAACAAAGGGATTTAACCAGTAATTATGACAAAATAAACTTAACATCTACTTAATAAAATTTTATATATACCTATCTATTTTGATGTTGCAAAGGCCGTTGATAGGGTTTGGCACAAGGCATTTCTGTCTAAGCTGCCTTCCTACGGAGTACCCGAGAGAGAAATTGTGCTAATGGATTGCTAGTTTTTTATCGGAGCGGAGCATCAAGGTCGTTGTTGATGAAACATGCTTGGACACGAAGCCCATAAATGCTGGCGTCCCACAAGGCTCTGTGCTTTCACCTACACTGTTCATCATGCATATCAACGATATGCTCGACATCGGGGATATCCATTGCTATGCTGATGACAGTACGGGTGATGCTCGTTACACAGGCCGGGCAAATCTCTCTCGGGTGCAAATTGAGGAGAAGAGGAAAAAAACTTGTGTCTGAAGTCGAGACATCTCTGGAGCGGGTCTCGGAATGGGGTAGACTTAATGTAGTTCATTTCAACCCCGAGAAGACACAAGTTTGCGCGTTAACCGTTAAAAAAAACTCATTCGTCATAGCACCACAGTTCCAGAACATTCCTCTTAACATCTCTAAAAGTATTGGGATCCTTGGTGTTGACATCTCGAATGAAGTTCAGTTTCGGGACCACTTGGTTAGTAAGGCCAAACTAGCTGCAATAAAATTGGGAGTGCTCAACAGAGCTAAGCAGTACTTCATGCCTAAACACAGGCTTATGCTTTATAAAGCGCAAATTCGACCGCACATGCAGTACTGTTCCCATCTATGGGCTGGAGCCTCAGCTGGCCAAGTGGATCCGTTCAACCGCATTCAACGGCGAGCCGTTCGTCTTGTCGACAATTCCAAGCTTACAGACGGTCTAGAGTCGCTTGAGTTGAGGAGAGACGTAAGCTCTCTGTGTGTATTCTACCGTCTGTATAATGGGGAATGTTCTGAAGAACTGTTTGGTTTAATCCCTGCGGTTAATTTTCGTTACCGCACATCGCGGAGTACCAGGTTCCATCAACACCACCTGGATACCTGGCATTCGTCCACAGTTCGGTTCTCACGTAGCTTTCTACCACGCACTTGTTAACTGTGGAACGAACTTCCTGCATCGGTGTTTCCTCCAAGCTATGATATGGGATCCTTCAAGAAGGGGGTCTATTATTTCTTTCAAGGCCGGCAACTCATTGGTGACGCCCCTGGTCCATGGGCGGCGGTGAACACTTACCATCAGGTGACCCGTCTCCTCGTTTGCATGCCCAAGGCATAAAAAAAAATCTATATCCATGTAATATTTAATGCATCTCGAATAAAAATATAGTGTGGATACGAAAACCCCATATTGAGACAGGTTAACGGACGCGGCCGGCAGTTTCTGTTTGTCTACGAGTCCTGAACTGCAGTAACACTGAACCCAGTGCAAGTACTTGGAACGTTTGCGCGTTTCTCCAGTAATATAAACGGTCGATCACCCTCACCGCGGTGCCTCGGTGTGTACTGTGTAGGTACATGTCGCAACACGTGTGCGATAGCGGGATGTAATTAAATAAATACGTTTACATCGAGTTACATCACTACCCGTGAGGGAGGGGGGCCGCGGCGATGTTAATAGCAGGCAGTTAGGGCGCTTTGTAGTACGTGTGAAGTGAGCACTAGGGCACACGAGGCCTGTTCCGAGTCGACCGCAGCGCTTAACCCTTCCGTTCCTCCCTAAATTCAAATAAAAATCAGCGTAGCGGGGCAACGACAGCGACGGTGAGAGCTCAAGATACATCGGACGCATGAAAGTGCGAAACCTGTTTAGTGCGACCTACCCCGTTTCCTGCGTTGTGGTCTCGTTTACCCCGTCTCTGGCATCATCATACATGTGCGCGCTCGCGTCGAGCCGATATGACTCTTGCGTGTCGACGTTACAGACGACAACCGCCCGGTGTTCGCTCGCGGGTCGCGGACGCACCGAGTGGCCGGCTGTACACGTACGTGTGTGTACAGTTATCCGCTCCGAGGTGACGGAGCCGCGAGCGGATCCGCGGGAGGCGATTGTTTCGTCCGAACGTGCGCGCGGTGCCGGCCCGAAATTCAAATGATGCTCACAGTCCTATGTAGAAATATTAAAATTTACATTTTTCGCATTCAGAAATTTACTTTTTATTTTAGAACGTACTAATGAACCTTAAAAAATCATAATTAAAGTGAATTTGAGAATTATAAGATGTTTGCTTCGTTGCCCTTTATTACTAACTTCATCGTCGAGTTCACAAACAAGATTATCAATCACTGACATCTAACGGACTCACGGACACATCGACTTTCGATTATTTGAGCATACATATTACATGATAAATGGAAAATCGATAATATCTGAAAAGGTCATCATCTCGTTCGAAATAAAATGTATTCGAAATAAAATCGTGATTGTAGACGATATACTCGTACAATAAATTAATTATATATTTCATTCACAAGAAAAACAAAACAAGCAACCGACTCACAATCTACTCACTCCTCCGATCCTTACATCGTATTCAACACAGATAGCTATCTAGACGGCGGTGCAGTGTCTTGTAGTTGGCTAATAAATCCGCCCTTGACCGCGGTGTTACGGTGCTGCCGAACAACCATGGCACCGGCGCCGTCGATGACGGCAGGTGACGTCACTAGACCCGATTCCGAGTTAATTCCTTTAAATAAAAAAAGGAATCATCCAAATCGGTTCGTATATAACGGAGTTAACGTAGTACATACATATAAAATACATACAAATGAACATAGAATCGATAGCTAATCGATAGTTTTTAAGTTTTTATAGATAGGAATCAATATTAGTTTGAATCAAATTATTGTTACTAAGCAACAGTGGATAAATTATTGTTTAAAAAAAATGGCCCATAGGGATTTCTTTGGAAAAAAAAAATTAATGGTTTAGGCTTACTGGCGATATAAAATATTGTTTATAAAATATGTTTATAATAATATGTGTGATATAAAATAGCATTCTTTACACAGTAGCTACGTCGAATGTGTTGTGGGATGACATGATATGCGTGTAGACAGAGAACCGACTCACTCACTCACTCACCCAGTAAAGCCGAATCTGTACATTAAATATTTTACTTAACACATGCCTGTATTACCGATCTACCGATGACTGTATGGACATTTTCAGTTTTTACTGTTTCAACAGAGTTATATTAAATTGATATAATTAAAATGTCGTAAAACTTAAAAAACAACACGCGTCGCAGTCGCCGGTACCAGTCGGTTAATTAATATATAGAGAGGTCTTAGGAAATGTATGTTAACACAACCCACGGCTGTCCCGCTGCTGAGCTCGCGTGTCCTCACGTTGTCGGGAGTCGAACGCCAAACGCCAAACGCCACGACGCCTGAGTGCAACGGAACGGTGCGCGTGATGCGACCGCAGACTTTACTACTTTTACTACACAGTACGATCGTCGAGGAGCGGCGCCGGCTGTATCGATCAAAACAATAACCTGTTTTCCCTAAAACGCAAAACTCTGGATAAGTTAAAAAAAAATTAAATCCATCGCGTAAGAAAAACGTATAGCATTCGCACGCCGCCGCGCCGCCGCGCCGTGGAGCAGTGAGCGGTGAACACAATGGCCGGCAATTACCAGCCTTATTGCGTGCAATTAATCTATTAGTGGAAGCGCCGGCAAGCACTTTTGTATCTCGCGGGAAGCTCATTAAACGCTGGATTGCCTCAGTTTCGCACTTAATAAGAAAATGCGACTTCATACGGAGACGGAATGAAACGATTTCGCTTAGGACCGTGGCACACCGGGCCCGCGTTATACAGGATTATTTAGTTTAAAATGTACGGCTTTACATATGTTATATTAAATTATATTTTAAAAAAGCTTTATATATAAAATTCTTGGGTCCAAGTGTAGGTATGTCACCGAACTCCTGCTAAATAGCTAGACTGGTTTCGGTTTCGGAAATATAATTCAAGAAAACGTCTGCCGGGCCAGTTAGTATCTATAGACATTTTAATAATAACAGCAAGCTGAACATACATACACACAGTATCGTAAGCATTTGTTTTTATGTATGAGTATGTAAGTTCATGAACACACTAAAAATGCAACATTTTGGCTAATCGTGTTTAGTGAGGAGGACTAAATATGACATAACACAGTGGTGGAAAAGTTTAATGGCAAGTGTTCTTCGCTCTATGACCGGCAACGTGGCGGGCTGACGGTGACACCTGCAGTATAACGAACGTTAATAAGTGACGTCACTACACCCTCATGATTTTAAAGGCCCCCCTTCACCGCCGCTGTGCGACAGGTGACCCCTCTTCCCGAGTGTGACGTTTGACTTGTCGCAGTTACGTGGATCCCTTCCGCCGCCTTGACCTGCAAAGTTATTTGTGGATGTCCCCCCGGGTGGTCCGTCTGCTCGTTCGACACATATATGTACATACAAATAATATAAAATAAATTCCTTTTGGCAGACGATGTACATTAATTATATATGCATGGTTATTCAAAATTCTATGTTTTTACCTTGATTACGCATCATTAGGTTTACTGATATTTTATATAGCATATTTTTCATTAAGATCAGACAGACAAACAACAATTTCAAAATGTACAAGTTGATGTCAGTGACTCATAAAACGAATATATTATCATGAAATTTTACGAAAAATGGAATTTACAGAAACAGAAACACTGCAGATGTATACAGTAGTATTAATTTAAATAATAAATATTGTGGATATTCTCATTCGTAATCGATGGACCGGCTTGAAACATCGTGTTGAACAACCTGTAATGTACTCCGACTTATTCAATATAGGTTTATTACCTACAGGTAATATAACAGATAGTAAAATATTAATTATCTACAGAGTTTATGGTATGGTTGTATATCGAATGTTGAACGCCAATCTGAAGCACTTTATTTTCGACGAATAAAAATTAATTTGAATACAACCAAATGATCGTGCGATAGTTCGCGCCGCTCGTGTCCCGATCTCCCGGTGTACACGGCGCGAGCAGCGATTGTCAACCAGTGGGCCGCAAAGTTAATTTACAATGAGTCGCGGCCCGCGGCCTTTCCCCTCCCGCCGCCCGCCCCGCCCGCTGCACTCCCCGCGCAGGCCATCCACAACGACCCATTTCTATGGTACAGGAAATCGCTTTACGTCGGAGCCTTCGCTTACATCTACATAAATCCATCTTTAACTTTTAGCTTGAGGCGCCACGCTACTGAGTCGCTCTCATTACCAAATCACCGAAAAAAAACAAAACAACCTAACAATGATCTTATGTACTGGTACCTTATCTTAAAAATGTTGGATCTAGGGATGAGCTCGACCCACGGCCGGTACAGATATTGTCGAGATGGTCTACACACTATTCTTCATCTTAGATGTCCTTGGTATTTCATGTCACGCTTACTAATACTGTAATATTCATAGTTTGAACACTACGTAGATGTTCACTTCGTGTTAAACCCCACTTCGAAGTCTTAACCCCTCTCGTTCTCTTGAATCCAACGGTAGGACTGTTGTGGGCCGGAGAAATGACCCGTTACGTACGATAATATAAAAAAATACTTAATAGCTCAATATACGGCCTTGAACAATAATCGCTACGAAAAATTTCCCCTGAACCAGGATTGTTCGTAGGCGCTACAGTCGGCACGTGATCACCTCGCGCGTCGCAACGACACACAAACGGCTCAGCTCGTCATGAAGCACTCGTCCTACAAGCGCTGCCAGCAGCGACGGATGTCCCGCCGCGGTCCGAGCCGGCCGCCGGCGCCGGCCCGCTGGTATCGACACCGTACAGACTTACCGTTGTCCTAAACATTCTTTGACGATATCATAGCCATGATAAGTTTATCTTCGATCGATGTATAACATAAATTCACCTATAAAACAGGTATCTAAGTGCGTCGGTAGCGACGCTGCTGTGAACTGTAATGATCACTACAGACCATGCGTTGCCTCTTTCACGTCGTAGATGTACGTGTTAACCGAACTATTGGGGAGTTTTATATCTGTTGAAAGCAGTTAGTTCCCTTGATTCGCGAGTCTAACGGTGACAGCCCTATTGCAATACTTCGCGACGTTCATTTCACACGAATCCTCGATTAAGACATCCTGTGACCGGTATAAAAGAATATTCATTTGTACGTAATTATTATTTTCAATAATAATTAATATTTTTAATGGTACACGATATAATTTACTACAATAATCATAAAGAAACTACTCGTTGGAACTTAAAAACTTTATAAGTAATTTAATCTGATATTTAAAATAAATACTTTTATTTTCCAAAAGTAACAACACTACAAATATAAGCAAAGCTGTATATACCGTCTAGAAGGTGGCATTGTCCGTGTGTCCAAACCGGAACGTAAATGCTAATCTCCAAACGCACACCCGATCCTCTTAATGGAGTTTTTAAGATACAAAATAGCGGTATGAAGAAAATTAAGCCATCTTGGGTTAAAAAGTCCACGAGCAAGGAGGGCGGGTGGCCCCGGGGTGGGTATGGATTTTTCGGGGCCGCTTCAACGCTGCGAAAATAAGTGTTTTAGAGCTATGTTTGGGTATAAGTAGGCCGTGTATTAGTAACACGAATTAGAATAGCGACAGAATGGAGCAGAGTTACATTCTATTTATAATAGTTATTACATTTTCAGTTTGGATGATGATAATATTTGTTAGCTGTAAAAAATTATAGTAAGATAAGTAGATTTCCTTTATAGCACATAGCAGATTTTGATGTACATGTAAACAATTTTCTGATAAACTACCTACTCGACCGCAGACCAACGATGATAATTCAATGAAAAACCGACAGATATATTTGCTCATATTTATAAAAACCCAGAGAGCGTTGTCGGCTAACGCACCCACCACCTCGTTATTGAATCTTTCATAACTAACTAGATATGTAAAAGGCCATTAAGCGCTGGAATAACTACATCGCACTCCATAAACGTTAATAAAATTTCCATAATAAGATCATGCAGCGTTCGCATTAAATAACTCATTGTAAATAAGCGCCCAATTTATATTCAGCCCGGGGGAGAATTATCATAATCGGCTGCCTCTCCCCGCGCCGACAGGGACGCACTGCGCCATCGGATCGCGGTAGAACGAGACCGACGCCGAATCGTCCCAAAATCGCCAAGATGTTTGCCAAAACTTGACTTTTATTAGAGTCGTCGCCGACGTCTAATGAGGCTCGACTTAATTAAAATATGACTTGAATTAAATCAACGCTTCCAACTCTCAGAAGCCGATGCATGGAACTTCTGCGCTCAACGGTCCGATTGAAACTTCGAACCCCCGTCTGATACGCTTAGAATTTGAGGGTTAAATCGTCGCTCTTAGCCTCCCGAGCGACCCTCACAGGAGGTAATAACTCGGGAGTCATTGTTACATCTGTTAATTAAAATGTCCCTTAATTCGCGCCCTCATTATCAAAATACTTTCAAAATAGCTGGCCGCGGAGTGGCTTGCGCGAAGAATCCCCTGCACATCATCAAAGGCGTTTGTCACAAAGTAATCTTACCTTTAGAAGTTCTGTTTTTAAATCCAGCTCGTCTGTGTGCAGTCAGCAATTTGGGATAACTGATTAATATTTATATCGGAACGGCTCCGTTGGTCACTTTGAATACTCGCACTTGAACAACGCTGCAGAAAAACACCCAGCGGCATTTGGATTTAGAAGTATTATATAACAAGGAGGTTTACTACACGTAACCAAATACGTTCTGGTTAATATTTATTTCAATAACATAAATATCATTAATTCTCTTGTCAATTCCTATTGATATTAAAGATTGTTCATTGTGGATTTTCGTATAACTAATAAAGGAATGAACGAATATTAACTTCACGAAATATTAAATAACCACTGCAGTCCACGGACCTCGAGATATCAGGTATCCCAACTAATATAATTTCTATTGGAAGATCTGCATGTCCAAAATATTCCAACTTTTTTTTTCAACAATTCTGTTAGCATAATCTTAAAGATTCTGAAATGCCTCACCGCAGACTACGCAGTCGTTTCGGTGATCTCGCCTAAAGGAAAACGCAGAAAAGTCAAACAATGGAAAATATAAAAATGATAATGATCATCTTGTAACAAATGCAACACTTGAATAGGAAACAAAGCACCATGGCCACGGAGCTCACCGACTCCGACGGGCACCAAGTAATCCGCGCCACCACTTTAATTATCTGCGTCTTTAACGCTTGACGCCCAACTTTGACACGTCCCTTTGAAATGTGTCTCCGCGGGCCTGGTTTTTATTACACTAGCCTTAGCTTATTTATGTTTAAGATTTTCTATCTTTTTGGGGCGTCCGTTTTTAATTTATTCAATATGCAATATGATCGCAGTTTTTATGTTGCTTTTACTTTCAAGAACATGTTCTTGTTTATGATTCGCTTCTACTGCGGGAGCAACATTATCATACTTGCTATTGCCATGTACAGCAATGCCCTGCGTCATGGAGGATGTCGGGTTGCAAGCGACGGGTACATAGTGCATACAATACGGTCTACCTCTGTCTGCATTAATACCAGTAAATAAATTTGAGACCTTCAAAGGTAGTACCTACTTCAGTGAGCTGGGTTACAAACTTACAACGACCTAATTACAGCAGAAGAGTCAACGCCGAAGAGTCACCCGAATGTCCCGGCTGGAAATTCACATAGACCCAATCGCATGTTATACTCACAACACAAGCTCAAAGTACCCACAGTGGCACTTAAAGAAAAAAGTAAAATCCGCGGGAAATCTCGCGACACCGAGAGGTCGAGTGTCCTCTATTATTGTTTCTTCGATACCAAACGAAAACAAATCTAACAACCGGTAAATAGAGCTCACATTCGAAGATTGACGAGATAGTTTCGTTTTACAGCTCTAATGCGGGGCACTTCGGCCGTAAGTTAGCGCTCAGTGGGTATGAAAGTGACGTGCCGACGACTACAAGGAAATTAAGTCGGTCTGTTTGTATCGGCAAAGGAATTACAAAAACGGGATTAACGAACCGATTCTCTTTGTCCTTTACATGACTTACATCGCACTACATACTTACATCCCCTTCGGGAAGGTGGGGCTTCGACGAGAGCGCGGGTGCAAACATTTTTTATTGTAATTTATAGGACTGTTGGGTTTTTGAGACGTAAGGAAGCCAATTTGGACCAACTAGAAACTCTTGACTAGAAAAATATTCGGATGCCCCAATCTTTATTCCCCAAGAATTTTTAATTGCTATGAAATTTATCTAAATACAATTAATTTTTAATAAACAATTTTAACTGTACGCTGACTACCAACACTGTTTTAATTTTTGACAAATGATAAGTGATAACGATAAAACGGTGTCGGCGGTAAGCTCCTTGTTTGGCTGCACCGGCACGTAGGTATGTATGAGATCTGTGATAAATAATATGTATCAGCCTACATGGAATAACAAGTAATCAAGACTCTTGAATTTGCTTGTAACAATACATCTGTGTAGGTATCTGTATTTCCTCATGGAGTACATACAACGGCAAAATTATAAACATCCTAGGATTCTAATTAAATAGCCATTTATTACGTTACACTTACGTTGACTAAATACTTATTTGAATTTTATTTGCAGTCTACGTACAAATACTTTTCAAAGGATAAACCATGTGTTGTAACGCGCAGCTCCACATAAAACTTATCCTGATATGTGTAATTATAAATAGTAAATATTTCTTTCTCAATCTTTGTTCTCCGACCAAAAAATGGTAGGTTAGCAGGGGTAGTTAATAAAAATATTACATATTTTTCAAATAAAAAACTTCTTTTTTTTGCAGCATTTTCAGTACACAGCTGTAGTGACATGTCGGTCGCACTGCAGTTACCATATCGAGCAGCGGAGCTCGCTCCTCTAGGTAAGGCAGTGTGTGTAGGATACGCTCAAGACGAGATTGTAAGTTAGGTTGCAATAGTAATAGTGGCAACTCCTCCGGTGCCTTTCGGTGACGGTTCCCGAGATTTAGCTGCGACCGATTTCAAAGGATTCAATGGCAGTCGCATTGCTGGCCTAGTTAAAAACTCAGTATTAATAAAAAATATTCATTAATTGATATAATTAAATGACTACAACTAGGCAAGCGTCGTCGGGTGCCCAAGTAGAGAAGCGAAACTAGCTATTACCAGGCGG
>PDGT01000122.1:605455-617065 GCA_003671415.1 Megathymus violae
CGCCAACACCCGCTCCAAAACAGGGCCGCAAACGAGTAATCGGTGAAAGATATCAAAACACGCGGCGCACGTGGTCTAGTGCTAGCTCGCGGATTGACACCGAAACGGATATCAGGCGATCGTTCTCAGTAGGTACGGAATACGGGAAATTCGGAGACACTTTACACTCCCTCGATCTCTCGCAGTACATTTCAGCCTTCAAATGAGATCTAATGAGCTTACGGTTAAAGGAACACGGACCTTCCATCGAGTATCGTTGTCGACGATGACTTGGTATTTTAGTATTTCTAGGTATTGTAATTTATTAATGTGTCCAACTTTAGGAGGTAATTTTACTTATACAGTGCTCCCATGTTACTTGTTTACCTCATGTTTTGTGTTTACCAAATCATGAAAAAGTTTTTTCAAACATATCTTGGCCAATTTATAATTTAATTTAATTTATAATTTAAATTTATAATTTTCGGTGTCCGGATGCCGGATGCCGGATGCCGGATACTGGGAGCCGGATGCCGGCAGCAGCCCTGCTCCCGTCGTGGGAGCGTTAGGAGTGGTTCCAAACAACGCGTCTAATATGTCCGCACTCGCTTCACACCTCCGAAGCACTCCCTATATTCTTCCCACGGTACAAGTTATAACCGACAGCGATTTTATTGTATTCATTGTGTCATTGCACCATTCATTCCAACTGGTGTTAGGTAACATCGAAGAGGATTCCGAGCAGACAAATTTCGGATTCTTGGCGACTACTAGTCATCTTTGCAATCCATGGGAAAGAAAACTTCTTTCATCTTTTCTCGTCTCTCATCTCTAGTAAAGACCTCCAGCTTAATTCTCCGGTTATTGCGCCAGGGGAGCACGGTGTGGTTCTAGACATTCGAGCTTTTATGTATCGGCCGTTACAGATAGCCGAGGGTGTTTTATAGAACTAAAATTTGACATAAACTGGTCGTCTCCCATAGGAAATAAATCGGTCGTCTCCCAAGTATAAAAATAATAATTGATAATTAAGTCCACAATTATTTGTAATTAATCTTAAATACAAAAACTATTTATTTCAAATTCTCTTATGATCTGCATACCATCAGAGGATATAATTTACTATTGTTGTTGGATTTGATGATTTGAAATAAAGCTTCTTTCATACAGTTTGTGAATCGGTTGATCTGAAGTTCTGTATGTATTGAATTCTCAGTTTCCTTTTAATCACAGATGTTTAATAGGATGAATTATTGATTACAAATACTCTCACAACCTCGCACCAAGATTTCCCGTGTCACGGGTGCCTTGGACGAACAGCAATAATGTACTTGTCATATAAACGTCTGCCCCAGCCAATATACGAACCCGGGCCCTCCCGCTCGGTGCGCAAGGCCGCTATTAACTGAGCTATAGGGCCGATAACACATATCGTCTCATCGTTGCTTAATATACTCCTCCATTATATGTACAAAAAGTTCGTATTGCACCTTATTAAAACACCTAACATGATACAAGAACGAGTGTTTAATTGTAACATTATCTTTTGTCAGTCTCAAACGTCTCAAAGTGTGGTACTTTCAAATGACTGTCAAGAAATATTCTGATTAATAACGTTTTGTTTCTGCGAAAAAAGTTAAGTTTTTAGTGGTTCATTCATACATTTGGATGGTCGAAAACTACACTACATATAAGCACTGCTTGTAATATATATTTCGTATGTAGGCTTCCGTTAACTAACAAACACTACCGGTACAGCACACACTCGATTTGTTAGATTATACATACATCTTACATATAATTGAATGATAGGTTCAGTACGTACCGACTACCGAGTATGTTCTTACAAATAGACGTTTACTCGTACATTTAGACAATGTAGCCTGACGCGATAGAGGGCGGCCTCTACAAACCAATAGGAAGCCAGAAGACGATCTAAAACTGATATAATATCAATTCTTTTAGTTTACATCTCAATGTAAATTCCTTATTTTATCTGTAGTCGAGTATCGAGCGAGCCACTCGACGCGACCGAGGAATCGGCGATGAGCGCCGCCAACTATTACCTACGGCCGGAACGAACTGTTCCCTGCCGTCGATCGGCGGAACGCGGGCCGCCACGGCGCCGTGTCGAGCGCCGAGCTTCTCATTAACCGACGAACAATACGACAAAGAAATACATTTGTCAACGCCGACAAATAAAAATGCAAATAATATTCCGCGCGGAGTGCAGTGGCACTCGGGTCACACCTCTCAGCCATCGTCGACTGCGAATACAGCGGCGCGAGCGACGGGCGGCCGCGATTTACTCGTTTGAACTAATCGAGCTGGGAACGTCTCGATGACCAATTTTCGTGAGTTCTCGTCACTCATCACTCATTTTAGTGAATGTAATCAGGCGAGAGTTCAGCATAATATCTTCGAATCTTTCTAATCCACGCTGGACTAGCGTGGTGAACTACGTGCGCATGTCTTCTCATTAAGCGAGAACAAGTAAGTTCAGAATTGGGGAAGGTATGACTTCTATAGATGTATTTTATCTTATTTTCATACACATATGTAATGACAGCATCCGTCGTTAAATTGGAAATGTCAGTCTAAAATAGGACAGACTACGGACATGAAATTACATAGTAAAATACGCATATTAACGAACAGCTAATCTAGCCATACAAGGATAGCATATAAGCCGCGCCGGTGTCACATTTCCGTCGTGTCGCGCCGTGTTCACAGCGGAGGTGTCGTCGGGCCGTGTTCGCAGCACAATGCGCTGTAAGTTTAGTTGTTCTGTTCTGTGACAAACCGTGTCGCACCCGCTTCACGCCTTCGCGACAGCACTCCGCAGCCGCTGGCTCAAGTGTTAAGATGTAGCGTGTTGCTAATTTTTTTACTTATTGATGGTGGTATAATAAATCAATAATTAATTTGTAATTACTGTATTGTTTAATTTTTATAGATTCTACGTATACTAAAAACATTTTAAAAGTTAAGAGATTGTATGTATATAAGTTATGTGGTGTACTTTTTAATGATACGGCCCTTGTAACCTGCGTAAGGTTAGATGTGCAGCTCATGAAGTGTTTGCTCAAGATATCAAGGAACGCTTAGAATTCTGGAGCGTCGAGATGCAATGCCTCTGTAAAAGTGATTAGATCCGACGCACTCAAAAAATTTTAACAAGTAATTTAATAAATAAGTAAATGTTACTTGTATCGATAGTGCACAGTACGTTAGTACCGCATACTTCTGTGTTTGTTTTTTTATACAATTGCTAACTTCCTTTCATGACATATAATTGAAATGTATTTTTAATTACTAGTTCAAATAATAGTATTAATTTGCAAAACCATTCGAACGCTTTCACTCGTTTCTTGCACAAGGGCACAATAAACCGGTTCCACGTCGAAGGGTTAACTGCACACATGTACATTGGCGCAGTCGGATACGCGCGTGTGTGTGTGTACACGACTACAGACCAACAACCGACAGCCCTACTGGGTAAAGACGCGTGTCCACCCGAAGCTAGATACTGCGCTTTTTGATATAACGATCGATCTCTTCAATATTTAGGTACCTACACCCCATTGACTAACAATGAATTCATTGGTGGAATGGTGCAGGTATATGTTTATTAACACATCAAACAGTTAGCGCACTGAATTACAGGAAAATCACGATGTCGCCGCTGTTGTCCAGGTATCGGAGTAAAAACTTCTTCCAAGGATTAAAATGAAATCACCACACAGTTCACCGTACAGATCTATAATAACGAAAGTACACGCATGATACTTAATCTTGTAATTGATGAGCATAGTTCGACGCATAATAATACAGATGCGGTTAATGTTCGCACAGGCGCTAAGAGTCAGTTTACATTTAAATAATAATTTATATATATCAGAATTGCTGAAACTATTCTAAACACAAGTAAAGATGTGACGTCATTCAAATAGTGGAGCAGCTGGTGGCACAGACAGTACACACTCGCAGCATGCGGTAACGCTACACGTAAACTTATAACTTATTGTTAAATCATATATTGAAAATCTAAAATTATAATATTTCTGTGTATTGTGGCGCGAAGTTATTCTTTATTTTATCGTAGTGGTTGTTATCGTTAGATAGTTGTCGCTAGGTCGGTATTAAGCCACTAACAGCACCGATAGCTAAAACAGTTTGTTTAGTTAACATAATGATATGAGAAAACCTGCGGCCGCTCACTGCAGCGTCTGTTTTCGTACCTGGGAAGGTTGGTCCAGTTCTCGTTGGGGAAGAAAATCATACAGTTGACTAAATTTGAAAACTCTCACACTTGTCGTGCCGTGTGCGGCAGGCGCGCGCGGGGGTCCGGGGGAATGCTAATAACCGCGCTAATGTCCTCGTCCAATTTGTTACGTTCCGGATCCGATCGATACGGAGCCCGCCATCGCCACACCCTTCCGATAACATATGGAAGCTCGAGCGCACCGCACGCCGCACGCCGCACGCCACACGACACACACTTCATCTCTGCTTCTCCGTTCGGTAGCCGACAACAGTTTGCCGTAATGAATACTTTGTCTTTGACTAACGTCGATGAAGGAAATATAATATGCGTAATGTGTTAAGAAAATTAAGTCACACTTACGTGGAACCAACAGATCACCCAAAAAATGTGTGACTACGTCGTGTTGGTGACGTGCAGTTGTCAAGGTTAACACAAGACAATTCTACATCTACTCGATTAGAAGTAGGTTCGTTTGAAGGTAAAGTTTGGTTCTGTATCAATTACTTAAGTACACCGGTATGGGACTGGACAGAAACAGCAAAATATTACACGGTGAATAAACTAAACTGTTAATACAAATTGACATTCCAGCACTATTACTGTTGCAGCGTGTTATGGACACAATCATATACAATTTTCAAAACATGACAAACGAATAAAATTCAATAATTTATCTGATCTGATTATTGCTGGAGGACTCTTCGATTGGCCGCTAATCCCTCCAGCAGGCCGCAAATTAGTTATGTGATTTATTCACGACACACAAGCTGCGCAATCCAAGTGTTCATGATATTTTGTACGCAAAAGGCAACGTGATTCACAGTAACTACGAATATAGACTACGATAATACCTACGAGTACATACTTACAATTACGGATCATTACAATGTAAATAAATATTGCACGTGCGTAGACAATGACGGCATACGAGTAACTAACGTACACGGAGGTGTAATTAGGTGGGTCTGTTCGTTAATATAATAAAACATTACTGTACGGGGTGTTGTTTCCATACGATAACATAACATTTATACTTACTTCAGCTAAATATAATTCGTATAACAACAGCAGTTCTTATGAGATGTTGAGGCAGATATAGGTAGTCGGTGCACTTATGGGAAATACATAATATTACAAATTTATATTTCACCAGAATATTACTTATTATACTAGTAAGTAGTACGCACAGCGACAACTGTACGACATGGAAAGGTATTTGTCCGTTAAAACAGTTCTATAGATTCAGGATAACAAATTTCGATAAGTGCAATATTTAGGAACGACGGTCCCGCGATGACCGGTGGCGGTGGTCGGTCGCCGTCGTTCTTGTGGCATGGATAAAAATATCGAATCTAAGTTGCGGCAGCTGAATGCCCTAACCCAGTGACCACTAATTCAATGGTGTCCTTGGATATCTGCTAACCCTTTATCATCGTGAATCTTCAGACAAACGGCTCTTTGTTCGTCTTCCTTTATGCTGTCACAAAGGGCCTTTCTGCGAGGTGTGAGCCCTCGGCCGGGCCCGGACGGGCACAAAGCGAGTTTTTGTGGGTCCACTTTGTGAGGTGTCGTCGATTGTGTGTCGATGTGTGATGTGCCTGCCTCGTTATAGCGCTTTACTAATTTGATGGCGCATCGCTATTGACGAACGGAACGGCTCGTGTTTCGACGTCGCTCCGCCGGCCCACGGCTGGGCTCCTCGCTCTTTACAGAATGAGAGACATTAACATAGCAGCCTCAATGTGAGTGAGGTGGTTACCTATTGGTAAATTGATTTGCCAATATCGTGGAGAAGTCAGAGAGGCCTATATAGGTTGAGTGTTGGATTCCAACTCAGCGTCGGGTATAATGAGAGTTTTGATATAAAGGAGCTGCGCTATTATTATCTCGAGTGTCGTTAGAAGTTAACGTAAGGATTTCAAGATAAATTCGATTTAAAATTTCAGTTTCCGCAGGTGACCGTCATAGCTTAGTCTGATGTTGTGCGAGTCAGGTGAACTTCCCGAAATAGCCTAGTTTGAACCTAGTGTGGCTTTGATGTGGGGCAATAACACTGTCATGTCGCTTGAAAGTTGCTTACATTTTATAAATTAAATCTTCGAGAAAGTCGATAGGTATTCCAGTGAAGTAAGTCATTTCATGTCGTGGAACAGTCGTAGCGAAAGTATTTCACACTCAAACGAGGCGTTCCACTTAATTATCTCTGCTTATATAGGAGGTTGGTTTTGTCCATGAACCGAATATTTTAGGACCTAATTCATGACTTAATTAAATAGCGCACTGATCGGTTGTACGGTTCATAGAAATGTATGAATTCCCCAGACGATTGCTGAAGTTTTTTACACTGTTGTAGAGACTTCAAGTTTCTCGCCAAAAGAGGTTGCAACAATACCTACAGTGTAGGATAACTCTCATTATGAAATTCGCAGTTCGACAGATGTAATACACCTCGGAGCATTTTCAAATTCAAATTCAAAATCATTTAATCAGATAGGTATTCAGTAAATACACTTATGAACGTCATTTCTTGCTTCTACCACTCACTTTTCTTCCATTCACGTGATATGGTACACAGGCAAAGATCGCTCTAACAACATAAATACTGGATATGATATTATAAACAAAACAACCTATATTGCTCTATTTCTTCGTAATCGTTCCATTTCACCCCACAAAAGATATCTATGAATATATCAATTATTTATTAACATGATCAGTTTGCAATAAAATAGTTATTTGCGATGATATGTATTGTTTCAACGACGTTATTAACTTCATATCAACAGTACAGTATGGGCTGTAAGGTACACTTGTAGTTATAATTACAAGAACAGACAATACACACAACACTAATCAGTGCCGTTCACTACGCCGACTACCCCGCTACTGATCGTCAGGTGTAGTCGACTGAAGACAAGTTAAAGCAAACAGTTTAAGGTAAGTCATAGACAATCTGTGTCTACAAGACTTAACGACAATTATTTTAATGTTTTATTAACTATGAACAGTTACGTGTATCTACTAGATAACAGCGTAACATAATTCAAACTTTTTCCCCTCAGTAAATACATCATTAGAAACAGTACACTCAGTACACAATTTTAATGTATTTAGTATCGTATGTTATCGTTGCGTCTCTGCAGTGATCGTTAATTTTTACAAGAAAGTAACATATTATAAAATTGTATAAAATAATATGCTATAACAATCAACAATGCCAACCGATTTATCAATTCAGTAAAAGCACTGCGAAATACTCAACGGCGGAGGGTTGTATACCGACTGCTACAGCTGTATGATGAGAATGTATCACATTATAGTCACAAATAAAATATATGTCATTGAATTATATCATAATTAAAAAAAAACGATTACTTTCCTCACAGTAAATATTAAAAGGTCATTTTATTTTATTGCTAACATTTTCTGTTCCATGTAATAACGAGTGTTTATTACGACAATTGACGGAAAACGATGTCCTGCTCTCTGCTACTCGGATATTTATTTATTGAGTATTACACACGACACGTACGACGGCCATGTCGAGCGCCGGGCGCGGCGTGGCGTGCGAGCACACGGCCTTCAATTACACTTTAGTAACATGCGTTATATTGAAATGCCTCTAACAAACGATCGAACGATATTTATTAGGCTGAATTAAAAAAAAAAGAAAATACTCATTTTATACTTTATACTGGCCATGTTCGATATTAACAAATTAGTAAGTTATAGGTAATAATGAATTAGAAATTGTCGATAGTTCCGTGGGTATGTGTACCTATGTACATTCGTGGGTACCTATGTACATTCCATGGGTATGTGTCGCTGTCCATCTGTATCTATCCGTATTGTATTTGTCGGCACATTGATTGGTCACATTGATCGTCACATACCTACTTTCCATTCAACTCAATATTTCAATTATTTCTCATTGTAGCTTTTAAAGTACTTTTAAGTATAGATATATCAGAAATATTTTGTATTCGTTTGGGATGTAATTTCAATATTAAACAGCGGGAACTGCTGAGAAGTTACATTTTGAAACATGGAGCCATTCATCATCCGCGTACACTTTACAAGCCCCCGCCGGGCAGCCCTTTGAGGACCTGCTGTAAATTAAAACCCCACGCAATCTTTACAGAAAATTATAATTGGTAAATAAAATATATTTTGTTATGTACATATAATGTATATACCTGTTTGATTTATTATATTCCTAGTTGTATAACAAATAATATCTTATATTACCATAATTATAGTCATAAAGCACATTATAAATTCACTCGACTCTTGAAATGCAAACTAGTTCTTTAACTGTTGTAAACCAGTAGGTCTGGTAGGAAACGTTTCTTTGAATTATATGTAATAATTTTTTAAATTAATATCCCTTTGTATATCCAGTAAGTAGCATGTGCACGTCGCCCGAATTTTATATAATATACATACCTACTCAAAACTATTACTTAGAATTTATGAATTGATACAGCTGTGTTTTTATTGTCATTTAATAATCATAGCCATGCTGGTTTATATTTGAGTATCGACTTACATATTTGAAGCAAAATTTAACCTGCCTATTTAAATTTAAATAGTAATAATAAAATCAGTATCAATATATTTTTCCTCATTATGCTCGATTATAAACCTAAATGATAGTACTGATGGTCAATAATCAATCACTCGCAGCCACGCGAGCACTGGCTCACAACAATATAGTAGAATTAAAAACGTGTAGACGGGGCAATAACACAAACGAACGCGTTGGAAGCCGTTGGACTGAGCACAGAGCTGAGTCGTGTTCAGCGAACGATGGCATCAAAGCATCGGAAGGACGACAGTTGCAATTATATGGGTGACAATGTTATAACCTCCTTACTTACTATTATTATTTATACCGGGAGAAAACACTGTACCTATGTCATCTGCCATTCTTATGTTCTATGTAAATTATATTACCTGTGTATAATAGCATTATTTTTAGCAAAGTAAAGCCAAATTCTATTGGTATCGTCGTATATCTTATATCTTACGCTACACTTAAACGCCAGCCGTTAATACAATCCAGCGGCGACCACTGCTCGGCACGTCTCTCATCACAACTGAGCATAAGAGGTGCATACTACACTACGCCATTCGAGTGGTG
Source organism: Megathymus violae (assembly GCA_003671415.1). NCBI lineage: Eukaryota > Metazoa > Arthropoda > Insecta > Lepidoptera > Hesperiidae > Megathymus > Megathymus violae. The sequence continues at coordinate 614,845 of PDGT01000122.1, forward strand.
GCGTAGAAGATTAGTAACCGGCTCGAGCGTCAATAGCTAATATATCAAAACCAATAAGCGCAGTAGGTACCCGCTTGGCATAAGTTATAACAGCTCGAACATAGTGTTGTCCATCTATGACTTCAATTGTTAACAGGAGGATTTTAATAATAGGGCGAATTAAACGATGTATCCTACTCGTAGGTATATCGATCGATCGAGTCGCGGAGAGTGGAGAGCGGAGCGTGTGCGTGAACCGTGGGGCCGGCGCGGGCGCACGTAACCCGAGCCGCGCGGGGCCGCACAAAGCCGCCATTGTCTCTCGCACTAAAGACGCTAATTATTAAATAAAAAACCCTAATTAAACCGCACCGGGCACGAAGCGACGCGAACCGAACGGCCCGACGTGCCGACCGACGGCGCGGCCGTTGCATGACAACTTTTTAAACTTTACTTTGAGCTTTCGCTCCACGTATTAACTTTCCGTTTGTACTTCTGAAACTTTCTTAATACTTAAATGTATCATTGGATCATCTAAAAATAATGATGAATATTAAAAATAGTAATGTATGGTTTTAAGCTAAATATTAAAGTTGATAGTATAGGTATGTCGTTACACCGCTACGGTATACACCTACATACACACATACACACAATGATACCAGAATGCACCTACTAGAATATTCGTTTGAACAAAGACAACTTTCATCACTCAACAAATATGGCATTTATATTTATAACTGGACGCAATGAGCAACGCAAATGAGGGATTGAATAATCCTATTAACAATATATAACACTATAAGTAATTTCAAATCACCGAACACAAAAGTGACAACCGACATGGATTGTGGTAATCAGCACTGTTAGATATTAAATTAACTAAAGTTTTGCCGCTAAATTTTTTATAGTTAACCTGCAGCAATTAGCAATTATTGTTTGAATCGTATCCTGCAATTTAATATTAACAATAAAATACCATCAAAACACGACTGATGTGGGTATATGGTGCGAGTACACTTCTGTAACCTGCCGCCTCTGCCGTACCGCGCGTACCTAGCACGGCGCAGCCAACGGTAAGCAATGTTTTATTGTACCTAATTACATTTTTATACTTGGACATTTTTTAACCGTCAGGCTGAGGAACCGATGTAGGATTTAAATGATCAACGGAAGCTCCTTTCCAGGGAAACACCGAAGTAACGGACAGTTCGCCGTATACCGGCTTACAAATTACAAGGCACTCACCCGGCGGAGGATGCAACAGCGGTGGGCCCGGCAGGAAGGCCGCGGCGACGGCGGCCTGAGCGTTGAACGCCGCCGCGTAGGCCACGCGAGAGGCCACAGAGGCCGGCAGCGGAAACTGCGGGGCGTAGGCGCGAGGCTCTCGGCTCTCCGACAGATTGAGCACCCGATCTCCGTCGCGGCTCTCGAAGTACCTGTCCCGGCTGTCCCGGGTGTCGGAGAGGCCCAGCAGCTCCTGGATGGCGAAAGGCGACCTCTGGGGCGCGCGCGGCGCGCTCGCGTTCGCGCTCATCGCTTGCATGCTCAAACCCTCACCGATGTGGCCTCGGATTTAGTTCGCATCGGTGACCTGACCTGACCTGCCTTCCAGCGCCGGTGGTCCGTGACCACTCGGTTGACGTCGTCAACTCACTGACAAATAACAAAGTCAAACAAACACTGTAACCGTTCGTTAAATGTAAAATTAGGCCGACGATTTTTTATTTGATATTCTATGAGGAAGCATTGACAAATTTTCCAGAGCGAAGGAAAATCGCGAATTTTCTGAGATCGCGGTCTTTCTCTCGATACAAAACGAGCGCTCGTTTCGACGTCCGGAGCGCGTCTGGTCGTGGCGCCGCCCGGTGCGGTGTAAAAACGAGAAAACCCCCCTCCGCCGAGCTTTCGTTCACGAACAATCTTAATTCACCACGGTGCCAGTACCGCGCGGGACCTTTCGGAACTGTGGCGCGGTCGGCACGCACGCGTCCAGAACGCCGTATGCGCCCGCCGCGCGGCTCCGCGTTACGTCACTCCGGAGCTCCGGCGCTCGCGGGCGGAGCCTGCTAATAGCCAATACGGATATTTTGTTACCGCACTCTATTGGCCAGATTTCTTCGCGGGACACGCCTACTCGGCGCGGTGTCGTATGAATCGCGACTGTAGAGTGGGCGCAGTAAATTCTGAAATGGATCGCGCGGTCGGAGGTTGATTTAATTTTGATTAATTGTAAGAAATG
>PDGT01000122.1:617245-631643 GCA_003671415.1 Megathymus violae
TCCGCCTTATTTAGTCGTCTCGATGGCCTAGAGGGAGTATTAATTTACCTGCACGGTCTCCGCCGCCGCCCGCGCCGTTCCCACACGAGTGCATAATGCCCCATTATCAATCATTACCTCGCAGCGACATAATTTCAGAGCAGACCGCCATTACACGCGAACATAGATCAAATGAACTCAACTTTATTCACCGAACTTCTTGTGTTTTAGTCCTGTCAATACTACATGGAGCAAACACGAGAATAAACTCGACAATTATTATGGAGACTTCTATTCACCGAGCGAGACTCTCAGAGTTTACTCTTTTGTCAATGTCCGATTTTGCCGATTATCTGTTTCATTACGTGTTGGATGTTAAAAGTACCGAATTTCTTAAAATTTACATATGTAGATCAATTGTAGTATTACCTAAATTATATGAGTAAAATTACTTTGAATTTGCATAATTTTCTTCATACCTTCAGTAGCGATCTAATACTAATATTATACCTAACGGAGGCCACATACGAGTACAATACTCGTCGAGATATGAAAAACAGCAATAGCTACAGGTTCAGAATATAATACCTAATAATTACGTATTAGAAAGAACCTTAACCATACACCAGAGTTATACTCATTACATTACGTATGCAACAGAGTCGCCCGTCACGGTAACGGATGAACCGCAGTAGTGTAGAGCACCTCCAGGTACGACGACGGACGCCGCGGCGGCATCACGTCATGTCACACGTCGCACCACCTCTCGAGGCTGTCGTGAAGACGGCCAATTGGGTTGGCAGCATTAGGTGCTACCTTAGACGTCGACGAGACACAAACGAGGTCGGAGGTGTGTCGGAGGTCGCCGGGTTCTAATCTACGGCACGGACTTAGTATCAATCCCTTAGTATCAATAAAGAAACATTATTCCAGTATTCCAGTATTCTGTTGTATGGGAGATAATGACGTTGTATTTTTTGATTATTAACAATATGAAGCCACATTCGTAAAAAACAAACAGTACAAATTGTATTGTAACAACAATACAAACGTCATTTGGTTACAAGTTTTCCGTTCGAGGACGGCAATCGCAGCCAGCATTAGAATTGACAGCATATTGTCATCAAACGTTAACTCCATTCAAGTGATATTTGATATGTAGTTATTGCTGTCCAAATACATCTAAATGACATTGTCATGTAGCATGTCAAGTCATATCCGGTCAACGTGCTCTGAAGAGTTCGCGGCTCCTCTTACAAGGAGTGAATTGAAGGCCTTCACTCCTCTCATCGAATGCTGATTGACAGATTTCGTACACGTTTAAATTCATTATGCGGATAATCGCGACGTAGATAAGCGACATATCATGATAAGTTTCCTCATTGAAGCAAATATTTGCATGACCAGTAAACCTCGAATAGCATTATGGTACAAACACAAGCTGCTCACATAAACAACCTCTGAGATGGTATCCTAAGACAATGATTATACATTTTATCTGTTAGCGGGGGACATCACACACCTCCCTGCAGCACTGATTGTACGGAATCCTCCACGACAGTAGGTACTAGCCTATTGTGGCGGTGTATGTACCTTCCACAGGTGTACACGTGCGTACCGAACACGTCGGTCTCCGGCCTGAAAGCGACACCTCACCAGCCAAAATACTGAGAAAAAACACCGACATTTTTTTTCTCCCATCAACCAAAACAGATTCGCTATCAAATTCGATGTACCGGCACAACACAACGAGGCCATTGTCGGTCGACGTGTGAACGGAGGCTAGCGAGGCGCGGCGCGGACAATGAGCCCACGGGACCTGCCTTTGTGGCGGTAACCCGAGCCCGCGCGAGACCTGCCCCGGCTTTGTCCTCCGCCGAGCGTTCCTCATGTTTGGATTGAAACGGACGCTCGGAAGACGAATCCTCTTTTTGGAGGAAAACTGGCCGTTGCGGTAGTTTGTTTTTAGTTTGCCTCGAGATGGTGTTGGGTTTAAATATTTTTTATTCATTTATGTGGTCCTCCGCTTCACAAATTTTGGTGAATTAACACGATGTTAGTCAATCACACTGGATCGCCGTTCATCAATTATAATGTAGATGTCCTCGAGTGTACCCATTGGTATAGGCGGTGTGCTGTATCATCGTATCGTATCGTATCATCGTATCGTAGAACAATACATACGTAAGTTGCTTAACCTTCACGTCACATATTATGATTTATTAATCACGGGGAGTCAAACTTTCAAGTCAAGTCTAATAGTCGGCTGCGCAGAAGTTGAATCTTAAAAATTTTAAGTAAAAAGATTTTTTTAGCGATCGATTAAAGTCAAACTTCCGATGTAGTTTCGATTGCAATGTCTGAGAGCCTGTAATGAGCACCTTCTCCGCTTGGTCGACAACGCTGTGGTCACGACCATATCATATAGCATCTGACCCATGTAATTGAAATCTCAAACCAGTAAAACTACGATTCCTAAACGAAAATCATTCAAAATGTGTTAGGATAAAGTACATTTTATATTATTTTTGTATACTGCATTGTGGAAAATATTTAAAAACTCGCCGTTATTTTGGTAGTGAATACAAGGATTTGTTTTTAATTTGATTCTATTTTTTACTTTAGTGGGAATTATTTTTGGTGCGAGCAAAAATAGAGGTAGAGTTTGTTGTATAAACGTAAATAATATGACTTTAAACAAAAATATGAACATTGATATTTATAGTGTTATGCACTTGTTCGATAGAGATTGTCTCGTGTATACCGGTGAGAAGGTAATTGTCAACTGGTCAGTCGGTAGTTAGTGTTAGGTGGTTGTCGGGCTACTCGTATGGTGAACAGAATGAGTCTTTCGACAGACATGTTGTGGATCAGACGCGTGTCTGGACCGTCGCGGTGCGCAGTGGCGAGCGCGTGGGTGATAGTTTCCAGCGTGTCTTAATATTGATAACATAAGGAGCAGCGGATGTTACAATATATATTAAATTTGTTATTGACAATAATTCACTAAGCGATGACTGCAACCCACGTTCACCTTTCATATTAGGTACCACTCGTAATTTTGAAGTAACTTCTGAGGTTCGAGTCGAAGCGCTTCTCTAATCGAAACAAAAGAAAGCTGAAGAAACCTTGCTTCCTGCCTGAATTAATCAGACCAAGTATCTATCTATCGGGTATTATTGATTCCCACCTAATATCTCCTACCGCAGTGCACCCTGTTGAACGAGGGACAGGGATGACGGAGACGACATCCTCCTAGTGGAAGTCCCCTCCCTAGCTTTGTATTACACAAATTAATTCATACAATAGGTGCTTGTCCACGGTAGATACCAGCATTAATTTCTTAGTTGTCTGACATTATTTTTATACCTTGAAGTGCAGACGCAAATGCGGAGGGGCCACCCGATAGTAAGTGATCACCGTCGCCTAACCCAAGAACTTCAGCTGGGACCTCTCAAAAGCGTTCGATTGCGTTGGTCACAATATATTGATAAATAAACTGAAACATTGCGGTGATTACGGTGCCTGCACACAGTCGCGAGCGTGTTCTGACGGTAGTTATCAACGGAACAGAGCCCCAGGAGTACACGCCACCGTGAGAGTGACTTTAGTGATAAATAATAGGACTGATTCTATTTTTAATATATATCCATGATCTTCCTTATTTCATTGGGGACTTGTGTGAAACTGTATTTTTTGCTGATGACACCTCCTCAGTTTTTAAGGTACACAGAAGAAGAAAAAGATTCCGACGGTGTAAAGAATACTGTTCCCAAGTGATACACTGGTTTATAAGTAATGATTAAGTTATGTTAAAATCTACGAAAACATATCAAATTCACGTTACCAAATGTTACAATTTGTTACCAATTCAAATCGCTATGAATATGCAAACGCTTAAACTAGTAAATTCAATCACATTTACGTGCATTACTCTAGATTCTCGATTAAAATATTAGTTTTCATATTGAAACCTTCTCAGGAAGACTTAGTTCCTCTGCTTACACTGATAAGAAACTAAGGCTCTTAACGTACATAGAAACAGCAAGCTTAGTTTATTTTAGCTACTTCCACAGTGTGATGTCTTATGGTCTGTTGTTGTGGGGCTCAGCTGCAGATATTAAGTCGATTTTTATATTACAGAAAAGTGCAGTACGGGCCATTTACAACCTCAGGCTTGGGGATTCCCTTACAGATCATTAATTAATTAATTAAGAAATCATTAATCAATAATTAAATATTTCCTTAAAAAAAGTTTTTTTTAATCTATATAATATTCATAATTGCTATTTAAGAACGTGTATTTATCAATATATTAAATGTGTTAATTAATTAAAGAAAATTTTTCATTTTAGATAACATTAGGTATGTAGCTACATCAGTCAGTGCTCTGTACCAAATTTCAGACTTACCAACACCGGTGGCTATTTCATGGGTAGATGTGTGGTTTATAATAAAATTCCGTTACCGTTATAATAAAATTCACCGAAATACCATATTGTATATTTAAAACTCACGTCAAAGGCGTTCTTATGCGGAAAGGTTGATTACTTTAAGTATAAGACTGCTTGGACATGAGCTCATGCGATATGGGAAAACTCCCTAGGAGTTTCTTGCCGCTTCTTCTTCCGAGACCACTTACGGTAAAGATTTGTTGAAGCTATATAGTATGACTTTCGAAAAGCGTTTGTAAAAACCAACTTCGAATATATGTCATTTCTTTCATTCATTCGTCAATTTCATTTCATTCATACCGACTCCTATCTGACCACAACTTAAACGGAACGACATGCTAACTAAACTACGTACATACAAACAATTATATACATATATTATATATCAATAACAATTATTATAAATTGTTATTTAAATTGTTAGTTCGCTCAGGTTCGTATTCACATCTCCGGCGTGAATGTTAACTGCACCGGTACGTTTAGATTATTTAATAGGAGCTTTCAATACAGTTGTGGTGTGAAACAATTTGCTTCATTGTTCGTTGTGTTCAACGTTAACGTCATAACGAACCGACTTTCTATGTTACGGCAACATGAGCACCGAGCACCGAGCACCGAGCACAGTGCACCGAGCACCGAAATTATTTAGTGAAGAGCACTGAACAAGTAGAGCATCGTCGCGGAACACTCTCGAAGCTAAGGCTGGTTATTATGGGCAATCCGTGGAACCATCGAGTGAGTTGTTCTATAAACATGTGAGAACATCACAGCAGCATTCGACGCAACAAAACGGCTTGTAATCGTATACTCTCCGCCTGAGGCTGAGTGTTCATTCGCACCTCCTCTGCGCCGGTGTGTATGGTCAATCATCAACGAATCCTAAATTTAAATTTACCTCAACTAAAACAACTTTAATACAACACGAAGCACTAAGCGGCAGCTATGAGGCGAGCGTGCAACGTTGCGCATTACCAGTAATTAATTAATGCTGGCCGTTAATGAACGGAGGCGTAGTGTGGACCTTTGGACTGGTTTCCGTCCAGACGATATTCGCCCCGGTTGATATTCGTGCTGGTGACGAGGTCTACAAACAAAGTCTACTTTGTGTGAAAGTTAAATTACTATTACCCATATTTGAGTACATATTTCTCCAAATTAATTCAATTTTATTGTAATTTGTTATTGTAATTGTGAATTTATATTTATTACAAAAACTCTTTAAATACTTAACAATGTTTCAATCTGTTAGAGCTTTTCTGTTTCACAGAGCACGAACCAGAATCCCATGTATGAAGTCTACAAACAACTTCCAGCTTCTTTAAAGTAAGCCTCACTCTCAGAGAACTTCCGGAACTGAACTTCTTTCGCAAAGTTGCCGTCAAGGACCTGTATTGTTTCAACATGTTAAGAGAAATATTTTGAAACGTATCACAAAAAACGTAATTAGAAATGTTTATTTCGGCGATGTTCTCGTGACTTCAAACAGAACTCAATCCCCTCAATATACCTACATCCAGATTTATCTGTCTTTATATGGGGCATCACTTTTCATATAACACATATGCGCTCGACATCCACTGAGCACGGAGCACCAGCCGCGGACAGAGCCGTCCCCTCCGAGCAGTGGAACTTTGTCTACACAATGTCAAGGTGTCCTGATGTTTTACTATATAACATATTGAATTCGTTAAATAAAAATGATTATTCCTGAATGAAGTAATCGCGTTCTATCAACATGCTAAGAAATAAATCAGCCTAACACATAAAATATATGATTTCCGGGGAATTTCACACACATTAAATATCTCTACAGTGGGTTTTGTCGATATAAACAATACAATGTTATTTTATTTTATCATGAATCTAACTGCACCAAATACAACTCAAAAGCGGTCCACAGCCCCGAAACCGAGGGCGGTCGACGATGCCGCGTCCTCCTGTGTTTTGTTAATACTCGTAAATTAACAATTAGAAAAATAACACACCGCTTGCTAGTTGTTCCACCGTGTGCGTGGTGCTGTGTACATACTTACCAACAGCGCTGTAGGTAACTAAACTGTGGACTCACGACCTGGCCGGGTAGGTCCGATTTGTTAGCGAGGCAAATTTTTATACCTATAAGATAAATATTTATCCACAGATTTTGGATGTTTGAAATTGAATTGATGTATGTCGACCGACATGACAACGGGGAAGTGTTCATGCGCGTTTGTTGGGGTTTATATATATATTTAAATATATTAAGGGTTTTCAACGAGATATATTGAAAAAAAAACCATTGGGGATACCTACAAAAGGCTCCGGTCATCAGTCTTGAGTGGATATGGTGTGGGAAAAAAACATGTCGTAGAGTATTTTCGTTATTCATCTACTAAACTTATAATATCGGTCGTCGCATGAGGATGTTATCCCGTTGTTCCAAATATAGGTATGTCATTATGTAGTGTTTTTGTGTAAAAGGTGAATTTTCATATGGCTTCTGCTATTTAAAATACCGGCATATTACAGAGATCCGTGCAAATTGCGCTGACACTTCGTCACTGGTCCTCGTACCAGAAAAGGGCCAGAGCGTTCTCAACCACGCTTCTCCAGTAAGGATTAATTGACATTTGAATTTCAATGATGACAATGAATTTCCTTCCAGTAGGTACACATCGACATATTGTTACAAGAAAACTAAAACGTTTCTTTCTGATTTTTATTTAAATATAAGGTACTGCACGTTGATATTGAAGTACATAATGTTACTAATGTATATACAGTAGCTTAATACACATAAATAATATTCTAATTCAATATCATTTAAACATTTAGGTATTTTATAAATACACATATTGCACGTCATTTTTTACTTCTATTACCGTTTCGAAAATGTGCTTTAACATTGAGGAGAAGAAACGGTGAAGGAAACACCTCAGTGTATCTTTTAAAACAACATAATATAGCAATAACAAAGTAAGTTGTAATCTGGCGTAATCGGTTGCGGCGCCGTTATTTCCGGACATCCTTGTCAGTTAAACAATCGTGTATCCTTTACGTATAAGTTGGGCGTTACTCTGTCGCATAAAAGTTTTAATAGGTAAATGACCTAATAACTTTAATATTTATTATAATAATATAAATTACTGTGTAAAAAATTAGTTAATTATTGTAAAAACTGTATTTATATTACTCTATTTATAGATACAGCAAATCGGCATCTAATATAATAAATCAGGTTCTTATTACACACAAATTTTCAAAGACCATAAAATCACCTCGTCTGCATGTGAACGTCACGAGTACATCATAAACGAACGGATCCCCCCCGCGGCCGTGCGCTACGTAGGCCACGTAGTATCAATCTGTCCGGTAACGAGGTGTCCACGTTGTCGACCCGCGACCGGCCGCCGCGGACGGACGCGTGGATGCCCCACGATAGCCGCGACACAACGTCATGCTCTCACTGGCCACTTATCTAACGACGGTAAATAGAATTATCAACGCGTCATATTTCTTACTATTTCTTATTTCTTTCTTCCTTAGACTTCGATATCCTATATGCACATCAAATATTAGTATTTCTGATTAGAGAATATGGCAACGATGACGAAAATATAATTTACTATAATATGTATTCGACCTTATATAACATTACCTTACATAATTGCAGGCAGGCAGGCGGGCAGGCGGGCAGGCGGACAGGCAGGTGTGTAGGTGAGGTAGTGGTAGTTTAAGACGTTTAACATTCCGCGAAACGCCGCTGTAAAATAACAAGTTCAAAGAAAATTCGTTTCGAGAATAACAAGCAAGCTGTATGTAATTATTACAATTTGGTGGCTGGCGTGCAACGGTGCGCGCCGGTGTGCGGCGATGCACAGCGGTGTTCGTTGGATAAATTTTATTTAATACTTTTTCTACTAGTAGGTAGTTACGAGTGCGTTGCGTTTATCTTTTGCACATTTATCTTTTTCTACTGAGCAGAAGCAGAGTGGCGATTAGGTCCCCGTCGGTATGATAACGTTGTTTCCGATGCAGTGTGGAGGGTAGTGAGGGGAGCGTGCTCTGTTTCGTGGAACCCATCAATCACAAGCTTAATCGTTCCAATAGAAACAATATATGTAGATGTGTATCATCAATGCCCATATAATAGTTTAATCTGTACATTCCTCGAGGAGTTACTTCCGTTCAAACCATAAGAAACCTAAGACTATTGCTGGAGCTGGTGATGGTCGTCTTTATGCGGGTTTCACTAGAAAAATAATTCGTGAAGTGAAGAATTCTATAGGAGAAACAAGTACACTCCTCCGGGTTGAGTCGTGCAAATTGCGTGTCGTGCAAATGAGACGACAACATTTTCATGTAGATCCAGTATCTCGAAACTTATGTATCGGCGCGATATGTGCAGAGTACATTAAAACGCCATGTTTTCTCCTTTGGGACGTAGCTGTTTTGTATTTTCTTGTCATTTGGCTACTAATACTAGAACAAGGGTATTCAATACTTATGGAAATAAATTGATTTTAGATAAAGGTGTTCATCATTATCATCATATCAGCCCGTTATCACCCACTGCTGGGTATAGGCCTCCATTAATTTTTGCCAGCCTCCTCGATTTCGTGCTTTTCGTATCCATGTATGCCCAGTGACTTTGACGATGTCATCGACCCACCGCTCTTTTGGTCGCCCACGACTTCTTTTACTTGACCTTGGCCACCACTCGGTCAGGGCTTTACTCCATTGGCAATTATCACCTCTGGCCAGGTGTCCTGCCCATTTCCACTTGAGATGCATCGCTCTGTCCCCGACGTCGTAGACTTTAGTTCGACGTCAGATCTCAGTGTTACGCACTCGATCTCATAGATTGATTCCGCGCATGGCTCGCTCCATGGTTCTTTGTGCAACTCGAACAGTCTTCTTAGTGAGCGTCCATGTTTCAGCGCCATATGTCATAGTTGGCAGAATACACTGATTAAAAATATGTGTCTTCAGGCTTTGTGGGATTGCTTCTGACCGGAGGATATCTTCCAACTTTCCAAAAGCGACCCATCCAAGCTGGATCCGTCTTAGAATCTCCTTATCCGAATGCTTCTTTTCAAAAGATATAACATATCGAAGATAAACGTATTGCTTCACCACCTCCAACTTGTCATTTCTTACTTTGACAGTTGGGGCTAGCAAACCATTGTCGTTCAACATTACCTTCGTTTTAGCCTTGTTGATCTTGAGACCCATCTGTAAGGAAGCATCATTGAGATCTTTAAGCATGACTTGGAGATCCTCGATGTTCTCTGCAATAACGATCAAGTCATCTGCGAACCTGAGATGCAACAGGCAAACATCATTGATATTGATACCACTTTGGTCCCATATAATCAATTTTACGACGGCTTCTAAGACAGCAGTAAAAAGCTTAGGCGATATGGCGTCACCTTGTCGCACTCCTCTTTTTTGGGAATAGGTTTGGTAAGTTAATTCAGCCTGACTTGCATTGTCGCCTTGTCGTATAAATCTCGGAGCACATCCACATATTGAGCGTCGACATTACATCGGTGGAGAGAATCAAACACAGCCCAATGTTCGACACTGTCGAAAACTTTCTCGTAATCGATGAAAGCTAAACATAAGGGCAGCTTATACTCTTGACTTTTCTGCATCAGCTGTTTTATGGTGTGGATATGGTCTATAGCGGAGAACCCGCTTCGGAAGCCAGCTTGTTCGACGGGTTGGTAATCGTCCATCTTACGAGTGAGCCTATTACAAAAGTTTTTTTCTAAAAACCTTGTAAATTTGAAAGAGGAGCCTAATAGGTATATAGTTACCGAGATTTAATAAAGGTGGCACTGTTCGAAATTTGTGAGTATAGGAGTAGACGTCTTACGTCGTATATGTCGCTCGCACTCGAGCCACCATCGCAGCGCACCATCGGAATTGTTTAGCTGTTGGTAGGTGCGAGTGTCGTAAACAACTCAGAGAGATATGCGGGCCAACGTTACCGCTGGTAGGGGGCCAGCTGAATTTTAAGTATCTATCAACAACTGTAGGAGCAATCTTCTACATATAGTTGATAGTAACCGGCGTTACTTTGCGGAAATTCATTGTTATTAAATTAGTAATTGTTGCAAAGTAAATTAATACTAATTTAATTTTCTACATAATCATACAAGCAACATACTGCCAATGCTGCATGATTCTGTATTATCAATCTTTGTCAACTCACTCCGAACGTGGGATTGAAATTGTTTACTTATATTTATATTTTATTACAGTACTAACGCGGCCCACGACCACTTTATTCTCGTTGGAAAATCACTAATCGTTCGTATCGTTTGTATAACTATTGATATTTCTATTTGCGTAAAATCTTTTATTTACCTTATGTTACCTTATGTTAGACTTAATTGACGAATATGATCATGACTCTAGTTCATATGTATGTATATGTACTTACGTGATAAATAGCTAATGTCCGTCCAGAATAGCGGAGAAAAAATTTAAAAATACGTAGCACGTATTTTCCTGAGATTACCCTCCGCATACACACAAACATACAAAGTACGTACTTTGGTCACCGTCGCCCGCGGACATCGGCAAGAGCACAGGTATCACATGCGTTGTCGGCCACGAAATGAGAAGAAAACTAGAAAGACAGAACGTACTGGCCCTCGTGTCCCCTAGCCGGAATACGACGAGTCGTTTGGCGGCTTATTTAAGCAGGAGGGTGGTAGCTAGCCAGGCAGGCCTTGACATTAATAAATCAAAGAGTACAATAGATTGACATGTTGAAGAAGGTTTATTAAGCCATGAAGTGTGAACAATCGAGGTTATCCCGGCGCGGGCCATTCGGCGCAAACTGGTAACACACGTGTCTAGGTGTGCAAGTGTAGCGGCAGCTTGACACCGACACCGACACCGCGCTGACTCGAGACGATCGTACAAAGTTAACGGTAACGTCGCGGACAGTGCGCCGGAGGAGGACGTGTACGGAGCCTGTGGGCGTCCTCGGTCGTCTTGCTGCTGGACCTTCCCTCCAGGTCCGTCCAGGTGCGTGTGTGTATGTGTGCGTGCCACTACATCCGTTTCAACCGATCTACATTTACGTAGTGTGGGAAAATAATGATGTGGTGTGGTGTAACGGTCCACAAGATGTTACCGACTCGATTAATATGTTCTGAATTTCAAAATAACCACAATATTATAAAATCGTACTATATCCGCACTGAGGACGACGACGGCGGATGATACACTGTCTATCTACAGATAGCGGCATGCTGCTTCTGTTGCGTAAACTGGTTCATTATTATTATTATATTCCGTAGTGAATTTTATGAGGATCGACGTGAATGAGTCTCCACTCGTTCTAGCAAAGTTTCGTTTGTGAAAATAATTTTCCATTATCACAAAGAAATCAAAGGAAATAAAAGAGGCTCAAACATAATTATGTTTCTGTTATTGTGGACCGATTTATAAACACGCAATGCGGCGGCGGGGAGTTATTTTCTGTGTTAATGTTTAGTGCAGTTTTGTTCATTTAAATATATTACTCATTTTAAAAATCAGCAAGATGCCTTTATAGTAACATTGTATATGTTAAATAAAGTTTAAGTTATTTTACAATTAATTAAAAAATATTGGTTTTTTTATTATTCATAATCGTTACTAAGAGTTGAATAAGTACATAATGTAAACTCGAAACACGTGTAGAGCTATATACCACAAAAGGCCACAACGAGCACATCGAGCAAACAAACAAATCGCCAACAAAGGATGTAATCCGAGGTGTGCGGTAAACAAAATAATTGCGTTTCACTTTGCGTACATTTACGTCTGGGTGCAATTTCACACTTGTTAGGAAAACCAACACTCGGGCAGCCCTAGCGAGGATTCGGCCCGTCGCGAAATCGCGCCACACTTTTTTATCGAGAGGGGGTGGACGCCCCTCCGGCTCCTTCGCGTCCCCCATGCCCCCTCGCCCCGTGCGCCCCCCGAGGGTGCATAATTGCGGGCGGTTGCACTTCTATGCGACCTGTGATGGAGCAAACCGAGTTACAGGCATTTTGCTAGTCCGCCACGCATTGTGTGTTATTGACGTAAGCCACTCGCTCGCCACTTGCCACCTGCCGCCTGCGGCCTGCGACCTGCGACCTGCGGCCTGCGACCTGCGGCCTGCGGCCTGCCGCCTGCGAGCTGTTAGTCTGCTACTAAACTAAAAAAATGTACGAATTTTAAAGGGCTGAGCATGGAGATATGAGGAAGTATCGCTTACAGCGATATTGTGGTATTAGGACACAATTTACTGATTTTTGTTACAAGACACGCGATGCAAGGCGTATATAGTATGGATATCAATATAATTGTTACATAAAAAACCAAAAGGTAGAAGTGACCAGTATCGCGCTGACGTCACATACTCCAAACACATTATTAATGTACAGTTGACACACTCGTACCTGTGGAAGCAATATGTCGTTGAAGTGTTTGTTTAATATTACATCACGAATTCTGGTTTTAAATATGTAAAATTTATGAAAAATGCTGTGGGTAGGACATTATCGAAAAAAATTTATGCAGTTCTGGAAAGAACAGTGTTTACGTCTCTTCTGGACACCCGGAACAAACAAAGAACTGGCTTCGATCGACACGACTGTGTTTATATTACAGACACATCACACTGATGAACAGTAGATAGACATACCAAGTACTAGCATTAGTTTAAACAATACGTTTCACCGAATATCGCTACTCTGAAAAAGTACTGTGTCTCTCGTCGACGGTAGCAAGCAGCTTCGCTGTAATGAACTTTCAATACGGTCTATACACTGTGAACTTTTGTCGACTCAACTAATAATAATCAACTCAGCAGACACAAATTTATCGTACACTGTAACAATCTCGATGAATAGTCATAATTCTTTCAAACGCACCTTTTGCGGGCTACTCGCGTCACTTCCTGTTGTTTATACTCGACAAGTCGACAAAAAGGTGTTTCCAGTGTTCCTCGACATGTTCTCGGCGCTAAAACGACCGTTACCTACTTTTCCATAAAACGAGAATGCGCTACAGTACGACAGAGCGTGACGCTTGCAAAACCAACAAATTGCAAAACGGTGTGTCGTCACGGCCGCGCCGCGCCGCGCCGGCCACTCTCTTGCGACATTTCTTTGCCTTGACTAATGTGTGCTTTTGAGGTCGCCTCGAGTCATTAACGCGTAACGTACAGTCGACTCTTTGAAGAATTGTTTGTGCATGCCACTGTATTCGTTAGGTGAGTGTGTGTTCGTGTACAAAAACACGCTCGGTCGAATTATGCTACCTTGAACGGTGTTTTTTGCGATTTATAATGCAACTTTAATGTAGAAAGAATTTGTTAGCGACATATCTGTGGAAGTGGGGTTTGTGTGTCTGACGTTTAATTTAGATAAAATATAAATTACATAACTGTTGTGTACGTTATATACGAAAAGTAAAATAACCATGGAAAAAAAATGCAACTTGTTGCATCTCAAATAATAAATGTATCTATCATTATTGATTAAGGATAAAATTGTGGCAAATCATTACACTAATGTCTACCATCACACCTGTGTATAATACTGATATATCGGTATACATAAGTCAAGCGGAGATTTAATCAACGGTACTTCCGGTCGTTCCGCGCTGTACTTTTATTTGAACTATTTATAAATGAAGCAATACCAAATATCTGTTATTTCCAGTTTCAGCCCTAACAGATGAACAACGACCCTAAAGCCCCCAGGTCCCAGAGTGTCCCCGCTACTGGCACCGATGCCGAGAGGCCGGTGCGTACAGCCCGCCGCTGAAGTGCGGCCGCGTGCAGTGGCGCAGCGCACAGGGCGACCGCGCGACCGCTCGCGCTCGCTACCCACCTCGCTATAGGTATGCGGCCGCGCTCCATTATGCGGAGTACGGAATACTAATGATAGAGGGCGGTTGATTAAAAAACCTAAGTTGAAGGCGTGGTAGCT
>PDGT01000122.1:631665-668731 GCA_003671415.1 Megathymus violae
CGCCCTCCGGCCCGCAGGGCTGCCACCTGAGAGTCGTCGCTGTAATTATATTACACGTTTCGTAATCACCTCACCTTTGATATCGACGAGTACCGATCGAGTGTTTTCGATGTCTGATATTCGTCCGACACCGACACCGCCGCCGCCGCCGCGGCACGCAAGCGGTGATCGGTGTGGGTGTCATGACCAATTAAACCTCTGTGGGTTGTAGGTACGTGTTCTAGATATCATTAAATATGGGACTGTGTTTTAATTGCAAGATCGTCGTTGACATAAATATTTTGTAGCTCCCGACGATTGCGGTCGCAGCGAACATGGTAGTCGACCACGGTGACGCAGTCCACGTGACTAGTTTTATATTTAGGTACTCGACTATTAGATAAACATATTCTACAACAATTAAAAATACTGATACAACTTTATGAACTGAGCATGACGCGAGACCGCATCACTGATGCATCGCCGACCAACAGGACAAGGAGAAATGTGCACATCAACTATCTCAGTAACTTTACAACTGATGTAAGCTATAAACATTTTACGATTGAATTTAATAAGCATAAGCAGGCTAGCCGATCGCCGAGACAGATAACGCAGGCTGTTGATACGCAAGTACCTATCGTCGGGATGCACGTCGTCTGCCGGAGGTGATCACCCAGAGATGACACGGAGTGCGGCGGCCTGCAGCAGGAGGGCCGTCCTCTAGAGCCGTGTCCGTTGTTCAACGGAACGCGGCCCGGAGAGCCGCACGCCCGCGCCGCTCGCCCGCGCCGCACCACTGGAACGGGCCCCTACACGACTTCGACAGACGTGCGAGCCTAATTTGTAACTAGTCATACACTACAAGCAGGCTTCAACACTTGTCTCGTCATGTTATATTTATATTGTCTGTTGTACGTTAATTATAAATAAACACACACAATAAATGAGCGTATGCTGTTTCTCTTTCTCGCTACCAAAGTACTTTTCACAAATAAACAAAATACGTAAATAATAAAATAATTTGATATTAAAAATCTGATTTGGCCGTATTGGGGCGGCCTAGAATACTCCCCTCGATCCTAAGCTGGCAGAATAGGGAGTCGTAAGAGGCGACAGAAGCCAGCCTGGTGGTAGGGCTTCGCGTAAGGATTATATTATATATTATTATGGAGTGATTAAAATTATTACTGGTATTATCTTTCCGTGAAGCCCGCCTGGCTAGCTACCACCCTCCCGCTTGAGTCAGCCGCCAAACGACTCGTCGTGTTCGACTGGGGCTTGAGAGACAATACTTTTTATCTTTGTGTCTTTGTTTTTATTTCCTGACCGACGAGGCACCCGTGATGCTTTTAGTGTTACTGATGTCCACGGGCGACGGTGACGGCAGTCACTCACCGTCGGGTGGCTCGTCTGCTCGTTTGTTGGCTATTAACATAAAAAAACTTCGGTTTACATTTAATTGTGGCCTAACATTAATTAACTTTTGTATTCACTTTCAAAAATTACCATACCTTCATTTTTGTTTTGCACATCCATAAAATAGTTCGGGAGTAAAAACAAAAAGCACTTCGATTACATAGTCTACCTATTTATGAGTCAACTCGACCGATCTCTCGCGATTGTCGCTCTCCGGCGCTCGCCGTGTGAACGTTTAACATCCAAGTGACGCGTGACGTCAGCGGGCGAGATGTCGTTTTCCCGTCAACCACTTGGTCTGACTATCTCAGTATTGTATGTGATAATGTACTTTTCTGAATTTTCAGATGCTTAGTATAGCGTACTTTGAGATTCATAATTTTTTTAACTTCCATTATACGAATACGTCCAAAGTTATGATTGAATAGTGATATGATGCACGAATGAAATTTCTATTTGAAGTTAGATTCTAATTATAATAATAAAGTCATAAAATAATAATAATAATTTGAGCGTGATTTGCCCCTCACAGGTTTAAAAAACATTTAATATATAGAGCGGCTTACCAAATAAAACATGTAACCTAAGTATAACTAACCAAAGGTATAAAACAGTAATGAAAAAATACCAACTTACATAATTACATATATGGAATTATATTTTAGAACAAGTAGCATTAAAAAACTAATGTGCTAGATTGTAGTCTATCCCTAATCATTAAATATAAACATACCCACCGTTTGATATGCAAATTAGCTGGAAATAATCATCACTCATTATTTTATAAACATATTTTTATTGTAATGGCTCCAAAAAATCAATATATTATGAACATTTATTAAACAAGATAACTTTTATCCCTATCGGCGCAAACAATTCTCGAGATAAAAATCCTTTACAATGTACCTTAGGAAAAAATATAACAAATATCATTTTGATCTATGTAACAATGATCGCCAGACACACGAATTAGCAATAAATGGTTTTATATACGTATATAAATAGTTTAAATCCGTCTATATCATTTTTGTACTGGAGGGTAATAATATAATAATAATCTTATAATTAATACCTATAATAATAAATAATAATAATAATCTATTAGCACACCACAATGTGTAGACGAAAATTTCGTTCCAAATACAAGCGCTGTGTATCTATTGTATGTTAATTTAAATGTCATATCTAATCGAAGCCACCATTCGTTGGACATCGACGACCGCACGCTCGGACGCCGGCGCCGCAGCGCTGCCATTGGTTGCCATTGGGACGGTGGCAGTACTTCTGTGAAGCTGGTTAGTATTTTTAACACTGTAGTATAAAATTCCATGGTATGTCTCCGGGGCGGATCTGTTTCTATATAAGCTAAGCTAACAAACAACGGTATAATTTACTCAATTTCTGCGTCGAGTGTTACGATTCAAGTATCCAAAGTTATTAAAAATTAATTCTGTTACATTGCGGTAAATACTTGTATTGAAAATTACTCTTCGTGTTGTGGTCACACGTTACACAAAATGAAAAAAAGTACTTCACAAAATTTTAAACTCCGATGTTCGGGGAACTGATGCAGTAGAGTGTATTTGAGCTCAGCCAGCTGAGCGCTCTACCATTCATGTCGATATATTCAATGTTATCTTTTTTATAGACTTCCAAGTGCATATCTATATCCTATGGCGCGGATTTCTCGAATTGGATTGCAATGGAATGGGCTTTTGGACTGGCATATCTCGATTGAGAACTGTAAATCGTTGCAAAGTAACAGTAATATTAATTTGATTTCCTCAGCCAGATATGAAAGATGTTGTAGGAAGTTTGAAGTATTATACCACTTTGTGAATTCAAATCCAACATCTACCAGGACTATTAATATACTTATACGTCAACCATGTAGGTGTACCGACGAATCATTTCTACAGTTTCAGGGTACCCTGGGTGATAACAGGGTACCAGCTGATTGTCGAAGTACTAGAAACACTACGAATGTCGAAGACCATAAGTGAAACACGACACATTCTAGTTTTGATGTATATCCGCAGTGAAAGCTACATTTCAAATTTTTTTTCACATAAAATAAGTTAATGCTTGACAACACCCACCCCACCTGATGGTAAGTGGCGATGAAGCTAATATGTTGAGCGCATTAACTTATAAAAGCCTATTCATTCACCTTTTGAAGACTTCCATAACATAACTTTGGTTTTTAATGCAAAAAAACAAGCAAAACCATTTCATGACACAAGCTAAAAGGGAGGCGAGGCAAGTGAAATAGTCAAACACCACGCACGAGTAGTCAGGTTTGAACTTGGTGGTACAGAACTCGGAGGATTTTCAACTGGGGCGGGATATTAGTTTTGGATACAAAGATGAGCCCCTTTCACCAATATAAGAAAGTCTTATTATTCCGAAATCGAAGTGCGACTGCGAATATTTTTGGCATCAACCGTTTATAAGTCTTAACGAGTATATTATTACACAGGGAATTATCACCAGGCTGAGATAGGTTCGTTGTGCCAGGATTTACGAAAAACCTTGGTAACTGTTATCTTTTTCCAAAAAAAATTGTTATATAAATTAGATTCAGTAATAACTATTGGAAACGTTAATTATAACCATGATTTAACTTTGAATGAATGCGAAGTAGTTGGCTAATGGTTTGAACTGAGGATTCCCAAACGGGAGACTCCAGTTTAAATGTACACGCATCTTTATATTTTCAAATTATGTGAGTATTACAAATTTCAATGAAGGATAACATCGTAGAGAAACATAAGGAGTTCTCTGTAACGTTCTCAAAGGTGTGCGAAGTCTCGATCCACACCCAGGGAGAGGACACCCGAATCCAGCAGCGGAACAATTATTGTTCAATCAAGTTGTAATAATGATGATAAAGTTCCTGCCGCTAGTCATGTAGCGACTTCGTAAATGGTCTGTTGTTGCGGGGCTCAGCTGCAGATATTAAGTCGATTTTTATATTACAGAAAAGAGCAGTACGCGCCATTTACAACCTCGAGCCTAGAGATTCCCTTAGAGATATGTTTAAAGAAATTGATATATTAACTGTAGCACCACAATATATTTTAGATAATATTATGTACGTTAAAAAATACTCTGATAGTTTTCTTAGGAAGAGTAATGTTCACAATATTAATATTAGGAATAAGGCTAAACTGATTGTTCCAAATTTCAGACTAAGCTAAAACTGGTGGCTCTTTCATGGTCTATCCATTACAATTTATAATAAAATTCCATTATAATTGACGTGTCAAAGGCGTTCTTATGCGGAAAGGTTAATGCAAACTTGATTATTACTTTCAGGATAAGACTGTTTGGACTTGAGTTTTATATTAAGCAAGTTTAAGTGCGTTCTGTAACTGTGAGTAGGAAAAAAAACTCCTCGGGAGTTCTTGCCGCTTCTTCTTCCGAGACCACTCACGGTAGGGATTCGTTGAAGCGATGGTGTAGTTTGACGTTCGGAAAGTGTTTGTAAAATCCAACTTCGAATAAAATATTATTTCGTTTCATTTCATTCCCTTTCAATGTCGTGATGGGACCCCTTGATAGAGTCGAATACAGGTACCTCGATTAGGTGCGTCGAATTTAGTCTCACCTTAACCTGAGCGGGAGGTTATGAGCTTACACAAACGACTCATAGGTATGTTCTATACTTGCTAAAGGATTTACGAATTAAAATTATGATTAGTTGAAAGTAAACCGTTTAGCCGCACACCGAAACTATATCAGTGAAACCACCCTCGACCGCAGTCAGGGAGCAAGTGGAATCTTTGCTACATTAATCATGTATATGTGACGTGTTGAATCGAAAGAGATATTGTAAAATATTTGCACGACATTTGAACATTTTAAGCAAAATTTAAATTGCTTAGCAAAAAAGATACGATCATATGCTCTCTTCGTTTAAAAATAATACCTACTACAAAATTAAGGAATGTAAATACTTTTGCACAAACGGTATTTATTAAAGGTAAGTGAATCACCGGTGCGTAAACTACCATTGAAAGTCCGCATTTAACGGGTTATGATGAGAAAGAAGAATATGCAGCACTGAATCGTGATACAACACTCGATCGATAGGTATCAAACTTTAAATTCAAGGAAATATTTTTTTCTGATTCTTAAAATTTACGTAATTTATTCAAAGTAATGTACTGTAATGATATCAAGTAATGTACGAAATATAGTATGAATTGTCTATCGGGGGACGACCGGATATATATGTAGGTATCGGATGGCAACCACAGTACCTATTTAGATAAAACGCATTTTTGCCATATTTGTAACTTATTCTATGGGCTATAATCTTAAGTAATAATTGTCGTCCGGGGAAATGAAACTACTATGTGTGAAGCCCCCTATCAGCACTTGGCCTGCGTGAAACGCGGTGACTGTAATGCGCTTTGCGTTCTTCAGAAAATACTAACCACACAACTTATTGGTGCATGATAACCATGAAATAAAAGTACAAATATACAAAGTTTTAATAATATACTTTATTTAGTGCTAATAGGCTACTGCAGGTCATAAACAGGAGGAGGAATTACGTGTGTGCCGTAAGACGTCATAATTACGGAGAGGGGAAGGAATGTGGATGCTTCTTGTGTCTCGAAACTGATGACACGGCTGGCTTGTAAGTAGATACTTATTTCAAAACTAGAACCAAGATATTATAGTATTGTGTAAATACGTCCCCAATAGGCTACCACTCCTGGTGTGACTACCACATCACGCGGCCCGGCTGCAGCAGCTCGTTCGGTGAATGTTACGTAATAAAATAAAAAATATTCCATTTCAAATTTATAAATTACTTACAGATCACTGATTTGTCGTCGGCCAAAAAATGAGAATAAAGTAAGAAAGAAAGAACAGGCTCTCAAGCCCCCAGCCGGAACACGACGAGTCGTTTGGCGGCTGACTCAAGCAGGAGGGTGGTAGCTAGCCAGGCAGGCTTCACGGAGAGATAATAATATCAGTAATAATCTTAATGACTTAATAATAATACTGACAATATAATCCTTCGGCGAATCCCTACCACCAAGCAAGCCGGCTTCTTTCGCATCTTAAGACACCCTGTTTTGCCAGCAAGCGATTAGGGGAGTATTCTAGGCCGCCCCAATACGGTCAAAACCATAGAGGTACTTTAAAATTTCGTGACTTAAATCAGTTCCCCAGGAATGTTTTGTTTTATTTCAATGACCTCAAAAGTTGTAATAACGTGTACAGAAAAATACGCTAAAATAAAAAGAGGACCTGACGGAGCCAGAGAGTTCAGACCTTTGAAATTTTGTATGTTCGTGATTGTTGTTCCTCTCAACGTAATTGAGAATACCTAGACCTACCTTAGAGTAGGTATGTAATTAACCAGTGTATTTATATTAGAGCGCAAATTTTTCATGTAATAGAACAAAATTACATCCAAAATTGCATCTCTGTAAGACATCTGGTCGGAGCTGACATGAAGTAATTTACTTGATTGTTTAAACTAGAAATAGTATATTGTAATAGTATAATATTAAGCGCAACTATTACTTATTAACGTACTTGGTAACAATCCGTGAATGTATTGTATATTGATTCATTTTATTCAAAGCAACAACAAGTTGATTCATGCAATGTGCTCATGGGCGTCACGTTGTCAAACGATATCGTTCGTCTCCATCATCATCTCGGCCGGACAACGCCCACCGCTGGGCACGGGAAGGATCTCCACGACGATCGGTCCTGCGCTGCCCGCTTCCAGTGGCTACCCGCGACCTTCACTAGATCGATTTCGATATTCTTGTGCTTTATGTGGGCAAACTAATGAACGACTTTATGTACGTAGTTGGACAACATGAGAAGGAATTTTCAGAAACAACTTCAGAGCAGGCGCAGTCGCCGCGGATGACGCCCGTCCTACATCGACAGACTCGCCATGAACATAGCGTTCTATTGAATTAATGTTTTACGTCAAGCATACAAAAAAAAATTAAATATAAAAAAAATCATTGATTTAATTACTGATTAATGATTTCTTAATTAATTAATTAGTGATTGGATACGCTTTTATAAATCTTGTAGTTTCAGTCTTTACCGGAATTATTTACTGAATTAATATACGCTTTTATAAAACTTTAGCTATTTATTACAGAGGTTCAAACCAATAAACTGTTTACATCGCGAGCTGGCGGTACATCGGTCCTAGTTCACTACAAAATTGTTGTGTTAACATGTAAATTAGATAACATACAATATAACATAACATACAATATTCTTGCCCTGATAGAGTGAACAAAATTAATTTTTAATAAAACTTTTTCTTTATACTTTACTGTTACTTTTGAAACTTGATTACTGAAAATTGATTACTTCTAATAACGCTATGGGTGTATATCTGATAGCATATTCGTTACATTACTTACTTTTATAATTATAAATGTTTAAATTCGAACAGTGCGTGCACAACTTTACATAACTATAATAATAAATTAAAAAGATTAATTATATTTAAACACTTACCACATGTGTGGACTCGTACAATATTTAATCTTTTCGAATATACAATCGCAGTATTTTTAAATTCTTCATAATTAAATAAACGTACCGATCCAACGCCGACATTCAGCATCACGCGTGCACGCGGCCATGTCAACTGACTCCTAACCGTTAAACATTCAAAACAATGGAACTAGATCCGCCATATTAGCGTTCGACGTTCAAATCGACCGATTGTTTTATTACGACCAATAATTAGGCGCGGGGCCGCGTAGGCCAATCGCCGGGCCGCGTCGGTCGCGTGCTCCTGCCAATCAGTACATTCGCCGGAGAAAACGCTGCCAACTTTCGAATTTCGAAATTTTGCCACCCTTCTCTTAATTAATGCAACGATGTAATTGATTAATAGACTTGGAGTGCTATCGACATTTCATCGAGCACTATTTATCGCTACCCATTATTCGAAAGATCATTACGTAACCCACATTCTCGGAATATAATAATAAGTAATGACAATATTTGTATGTTTTATCATCTTGAATTATTATACTCGCATATAACACAGTTCGCGGTGTTGCTCGCAGTATCCGGGGATCCGAAATATTTTTCACTTCCTTTCTTCCTGTGGCGGAAAATTTTATTTTAATATTCAATATTTACATAGCAAAACAGGTCTACTAAAATCAAGTAATCTCAATGAAATACGTTTTTATTCATACAAACTGATCCGAGAATGAAAAGAAGTAAGTGATGTCGCAGCTAATATCGATTAGAATTAAAAAGCCTTCTAAAAGCTGCAACGTATAAAAAAAATATCTGCTGAATAATTGCCTAATCTACAGTTTCTACTACTGGCTTCAACAAATTAGCGTTTCACTGCAGGGCACGGCTCCCTCCTGGTAACTAAGGAAGCCTAGGGTATAGGTACTCTATCACATCGCTCCATTGCTGATTAGTGCAGGTACTAGAGTCCAACCCGAGTGTCAGAATTTCTTATGCCGCAACAAGCCCTCCCACCTAGCTTGACAACTGCTACCTGGCGATAACTACTGGAATCTGGTGCCCTCAGGAGCACGCAGATATCCCACCACCTACCACGGCACACCCGTATGATAGTGTTCACATTATATCACCTCATAACGGTCCACTGTTCCTCAATATACAGTGTATTCCGTAACATTCTCCACAATTTGAAAATAGTACTCCTCGAACCTCGTTATTCGATGTACTTACTAAACACCCGTAGCTACCATCGATGGCGGTAGGTATGTGGTAAAGTTCCTATCGTCCGTAATACTGTATCTCATCGATACCAACACTAAGTCCAATACGTGCGATAACTCCCATTCATACACTTCCCAGCCGTCCTGCGACACGCAGCGTCGCTCACGGGGTGATTGTGGTATTAAAAATAACGTGGTTATGTAGAGATGACTTTGTCTTTACAGTTGCTTTTGGAAGATTTTAATTCTAAAGTAAATCACTTCTAGTGTCCACACTAGGAAAATAATAATTAACTCTGTCTTAGGAGTCTCAACTGAATTGGTAAAATGTTTTTTAATAGATTTCAACAAAGAAATAGAAGCTATAATAACCCTAATTTGATAATTATTTATTTAGGCACATCGATCATTAAAACTGACAGCGTATAGCCTTTGGGTTTGCAAATGTACAAGCAAATGAAATGAAAACAACACATTGATGATTTATGTAGAAAAATGAAACAAGTTTTAATTCGCACTACGTAATCTATTAAAACTACAACACCGGCCAGCTACGACGGCGCACTGTCCATATGTTGTGGTATCTCTTATGTGCCAAATATTTTTTGGAAAATTCCACCAACAAAGTTCCAGCATCTTTACTCTCTATTTATATAGCCATTTTAATACTAATCTCTTTTCGGACCTACTGACCGTACCGTGTGTGTATTATGTTCTATATATACCTACTCGTATGTACGTACAGTGTGCTGTGTCAAAACAAGTCACAAGTAGCCACACGTTAGAATTTAGGGCACAAGAGAGGTGGATAAAATAAAAAATCATCGAATCGTTTAGGTATTATTTGAATATATTTCGATTCACGCTGGCCAACCTATTACAAAAACCTGCAGTGTTTTACTTTGACAATTTTTAATATTTAAGAAAATAAATTTTTCGGAACATATTCTCTAAATAAAGTTCAAACCCAACATCTAATCCGCAGTATAATATGAACGAATGCAGTGACAGACGCGTTAAAATATTAACTTCAACTCATACTATATCTACATACGTATAATGTGAAGACACAAGGTTGCGTTTAAATCGGTTTTTAAGCATTATCATGATTCGATCAATATAAGATATATACTCCTGAAACACCAACATCCGTTGAGATCTGATTCGGTTCACACTGGAGAGGTATATGGAGGCTCTCCGACACCGCCACCACTACACTCTATTCTAAGGCGGTAGTAACTGTACCTGGGAACGGAAAGAACCCTACTACCGTGCGCGAGCACCGTTAAGATTACCCAGAGGGGTACAGACTTCGAGCTGGACAGGTGGGCTTGGATTTAAGGGTGGACGGAATTTTATACTCAAAATTTCTGTATCAACACGGTCCCGAGAGATTACGTTTTATATCAAAAACCAAGCAAATTTTTTATTACTATTGGCTTTTAGTTCTTCACGCGATGCCATGTTTAAGCGTTTCAAAAAATTAACTAACACAGGCACCGCGGCACGCATTCAGATCGTAAATAGTGTCCCATTGAAAACTAAATTCTTACTCGTTGATTGTATAAATCATTTAAAAAATCGATCAGATAGTTTTTTTGAAAAATCAGAGCGTTAATAACAATTTGCACTCAACAAATATTAAATTGAAATCTTTGGTTGCTACGTCTTGTCGTAAATCTTAATAAACCATTCGATGCGATCGTCACGTCCTCATTTCGAATTTTATATCTTCTCATTACCACGCCCCGCCGCGGCGCCTCCGGCTAAGTTGTGTTGGTGAGGATAATTTGGATCGCGCGTGACGCTAATGCTCATTACCGCGTCACGGCGGAGTCACGGCGTCACGGCGCGCAATAACAAGCACCGGCTGTACCAGCTCCCGGACTACACCGCCAATCAAATAGCACAGGGTGATCTCGATAATGGTAAGAAATTTTATTATTAAACAGGATTTAAGAAGACAGAAACATTTCTACGCTGCATTAGATACCTCTGTCATCTTCGTAACATTCACCTGTGAAACCTGCTATTTCTTCTGTTTTTACTAAAATATCTTTTGAAATCCTCAATCGAATATAACTTCATCCAAATCCTCAAGAGTAACAATACTTCTGAGGACATATACATACTCTAGCGCATCACCAAGCTTAATATTTTTTGGCTCCAACAGCCGCAAACATTTTAATTCCCGCCATACTGGATATTTTGTAACTATATTTTGGTTTTGTTACTTTCCTGACGACGGGCTATTAAGGGCTTACTACAAAACAAATACGATTCACTTCTCAAAAGTAATATTTGGAGTATATTCGCAGCCGCTCCAGTAATGTACTGCAGCCGGGACGACAAGAGGTGCCCGGTTGTTGATTATCGTACTAGACAATTCACGGAAGCGGTCAAAAACCTACGACCTACGATCCCTTAAGAGAAACAGCCCAACGTAGAATAGAATAATAGACTGACTAGGAGCAACCTGTATACAGCGCTCGATCTGGCAAATGATCGAACACATTACGATATAGAATAATTCGCGGACGGCGCGGCGGCGGTCGAACGTCACGATCTCACGTAGTGCCCGCCGCGCTCGCAGGGCTGCCCGGCGGCGAGCCGACCGGCCGGCTCCGACTGAAAATATGGTCTATTCCATTATGAAGTGCGCCTAATCTTGCCTGTGGAAGTGTTCGACGTGTAGGAGAGCCCTACTGCGAGTTGTGGTGGTGATTAGGAAATTACTGTTTACCGGAATCGATAGATGTACGTGTTTTTAAAGGTAGAAATGTATGCATGTATTATGCATAAGTGTGCATCGCGCCGCTTCTTCTCCTCCACCATAAAGCACCTTTTAGAAACAAAACATTTAGTGTGAATACAGTCAATTCGGGGAAATGTCGGTTCAATGCTGATATATTTTTGTACTGAGTAGATAAACTGGGGAAAAATATATATTTTCTGTATTATTTTTCTAATGTGTTGTACAAAATAGAAAAATATAATTTGTTAAGCCGTTGCATACTCTGTGGTTTGATTGTATAAAGAATCCATGCTCAGTATTATCATTCTTGTGCAAAATTTGTTAAAAACATATTCTTCAGACTATTAACTATATTAATATGTTATTTACATATACCAAGGTGTCCAAACGTGACTTCAGTATGATCTTGATGTATTTAATACTTCCCAATGTATCGTTACTGGACTTTACCTGTTACGAATAAAATGGCGCCATAAAACTATGTAATATAGTAGAATACTCTCATTAAAGAATTTAAAGTCGGGATGTTATGGAATTTATCAGATATCCAAAATAGAAATATATCTAAAACCATAACCAAAACCAATAAAAGAGTTTCGAATGATTTTGTATAGGGGCAGAGTCTAAATGAAACACGTTGTGCCAGGTTTTCGCCGGCTGAGCTGGTACACTGGCCGCGTCGCTCTCACTTTTAAGGCTATTGTTCTTTTCTATGATTGTAATACCAGATAATACCTAGAAATAAAATCAGTGTTACCTTGTAAATAGATTTTATATTTTTTTCCGATTCCTAAATAATCTAATATCCGTAACCGAAATTATCTGACACAATCGGATAATCCGAAATAATTTCATATCCTTAACCGTAATTGAAACCGGTAAAGTATTCTTCATATATTCGTATCCGGATTCAGATTCGAAGTTTCATATCCATAACATCCCTAATTTAAACAACCTAACTGTTGCAAAGCTCTGGCAAGTTTAGAGCTGGAGATGCGCACGGCGCACGACATATGATTTGTTTGCACAATTCGATAATGTTTTCGATGTTAGGTCCGTTCTTATCCTTTCAATTCCAAAGTTCCTAACGACCGGTCCACCAGGACCGGGAATTTTCAACCATCACTCATAAAATATGAAATATATTGTGCGGGGACCAGCCAGCCCTACGCTCATCGAATTAGTTAACAACGAGCGAGTCAATCGTGGCATTCGGGATGGCACGAGGCGGGGGTGGAGAACACCGAGCGGTGTCAACTTATAACGAGTTTGGACAAGTTGCTAATGAGTGGAGCGGGTGTCGCGCGCGGCCATTCGGCTAACGAGGCCTGTCGCCGCCGGTGTGACACCGGCTTTATAGATTGGCTGCGAACTGCGATCGGTGCTGGCGTGTGACAGAGGCTTTATGATTGGCCGGATGAGTGCCGGCGTGTGGCTGGGTTGACGCTTTGAGATACATTTTGTGTAGTTATTCACGCAGTACTGAAGCTGTTATGATTTCGGCACTTCGCTCTCTGAAAAGTCCTTATTCGATGC
Source organism: Megathymus violae (assembly GCA_003671415.1). Lineage (NCBI taxonomy): Eukaryota > Metazoa > Arthropoda > Insecta > Lepidoptera > Hesperiidae > Megathymus > Megathymus violae. The sequence goes on from PDGT01000122.1 coordinate 645,070, forward strand.
CATGTTTTAATCTTTCGACAGACTAGTGCATGAATGTTTCCTCACTACTTACGACCTCAGTCCACGGGGCACCGGACATGCTTCACCATGTTCCTCCAGTGCGGATCACTTTTATAATGTTCAGAGTCGGCGCGTTCAGACGGGCCACCTGATGACTTGCGTATTGTCGACATTAAACTGAATGGAACAGAGTCGAACAACTGTCAGCGAGTTCTCTTCCAATAGTCAACGGGGTTCTTTACTACTACTTTAAGGACGCAGCTACTTAAACCTTATTAAGAAAGACACACACACTCCCCACTAATTCAAAAATATTCATGTACGACGCTTACTGATTTTTGCGGCTGACACTCGCAGAGTCCGCTCCCCCTGGTGACGCTCTGTTTCGGAGCGAAACACGTGGCGGTGAAGCTATGTGCGTTGGTATATACTTTTATTCATTATAAATGCATGTTTTCCTTCGTGAGAGGGAGGGAGGTTCTATGCATGTATAGAAGTATATACAATCATACATTGTGCTTGCGGATTGTTGCCAAGTAGGTAAATTAATACTAATTTGATAACAATGAATTTCAGCATAAGAACGCCTGATACTATCAACTACACCGCGTACGTTGCTGCTTGAGTGCTCAGTAGTCACCGACAGTGCCGGCAGTTCTTCAGTCTGTCGGCTAGACGTAACGACCGCTGACAAATGCTCCGACGTACCATCGCCACTCGCGACAACAACCTACACATCAGTAGTGACGATCAACGACGCAAGCGGCAGGTGAACGAGGGAAACCAAGTTAATTTTGACAATTTCAATGGTGCTACTCCTTGGTGCGTTAGCGTTTCATCGCTCAGTACTTTCAAAAACAAACATCTTCTGTGTTGAGTTTGCGTTACGCTTCTATGAAAATACAATAGTAGACCCATTAAAGTAAGCGATGCGATACGGGACAATGCACGGTGTTTCGGGAGTGACCCTACATAGTAAGCTTCGGTAACATAAGTTACTACTAGGCTTAGTTATTTTGCCCAGTGTCACAGTGATGTTAACGTGCCAACGAGCCGGAGTCGTGGTATCAAGTAATATATTAGTATGACATACAAAACGTGTAATTAATAAATATAAATCCCATGAGAAAGTTGGATGTCGCGTAGCTGACGGTCTGTTACTTGCGTAATTAAAGATGAACTTTACTGATTATTATGAATGCGTTCAGACTTATCGATTTATGTATATAAAATATTATGACATATAAAATGTACCTATATGATTTGTTGAATCGCCAAAATCACTTTCCATGTACCGTTACCCACATCTTGACGTTTCGTGTTTGAAATGTAACGAGACTCACATTATGAACATATTATGTTATTAGTTAAAATATGAAATTTGTAGTTTTATTGGTTAGTATAACAACATCTAATCTTAAAAAGTACTAGGCAATTAGTAGGAATACTAAAATTCCTAGTGCATGTACATACATATTATGTGAAAGTTATGACCATTAAAGAATGATTACGAGTACTTGTCTAAAGTTTTGACTCTTCGTCGTCACAACAGACAACTTTGTGTTGGCGGCGTATTAGTGGTGTGTAGAAAAGGAGCGGCGTAATGGAAACAGATGACACTTAATATACGTTTATTACACGTGTGTGTACACGGGTTGGTTGCGTATGACTGACTGGCTTTAATTGCGATACAAACATATTAAAATATTATTATGCATAAAGCATTGTGCATACGGCACAACCTGACAGAGTAACTGGATCAGATTGTGGTCCCCAGTTTGAGGTACGTACTAGCCAGTGATACGTGTCTATGGTTTGGCGACATAGACGAACTAGGTTAAATATTATCTAGGAAGTATTATTAATTAATTATTATTAATAGGAACAAAGACATATCTCCGATCATCAAGACATATCTCCGTACCGACCGAGATGTTTATGATGAGTTTATTACACTCGATAACATTATTTGTTTGGTTCAATAGTGTATTCTAGGAATGTTGTATTCTATGAAATTTCGAATGTGTATACGGATATGAATGTATGAATTATATTGTACCCGTTTCGATTACGGGTATGGATATTGGATGATTTATGATTTTGAAAAAATGTATAATGTATTTACCAGGTTTGACTTTATGTCTAGGTATTATTTGGTGTAATCATAGAAAAAACTAAATCAAAAATTTTAACCTGCCTAAAGTGACCGACACGGGTAAGTGTCGCGGCTCGGCTGGTGATTCATACCATTTAGACTCCGTCTCTATCTCAATTATTCGAATTTTTTATCTAATTCGGTTTCGGATATATTTTTATTTCGGATATCCGACCATTTCGGTGACGGTTACGGAGCTCCTCCCTGTTGTATACACCGTAGGATATTTATGGTGTTGTTAAGTCTTTAGCCTTTGAGTCGTATGCAGAATATCTGCCGGTTACTTCTGTTCCACTATGTATGTAACTATTCTTACATTTTATAATTACTTTCTTCTATTGTCTACAGAACTAGAATTCATTTTTGACCGACTTCGAAAAAGAAGGAGGTTCTATTTTCGTGTGTATGTATTTTTTTATGTATGCACAGCCATAACTCCGCTGTTTATGAACGAATTTAGATTATTTTTTTAGTGTACAGAAAATGGCTTGTAGTTGATCTCCTATACATGTGGCGAGGGTCTGACGAGGCGTCGGTCGGTAACATCTTTGCGTTTTTAACCGAATATCGATAAATCTTGATTTAGATAGTGAAACTTTTATTATATTCCGTTATTAATTGAAGTGTTATAATTGCTAAGTATTGATGTATTTCAAGCTTGGCACAGATTTGAAACATTTCAGTACGTAGTGCATATAATTAAAGTAATTATTGCATCTTAGTACTTTTTTTAATGTTTTTATGTATACTGATTTAGTATGCAGACCGTAAGATACCTTTTTTATTTTAACCGTAAATGATACTCACGATTTTTGTGGTTCGACCTAATTTGATAAAGACTAAAATTTCATAGTTATCAACGACATATTGTTGGAAAGTGGTAGCATCGATCGCCCACAAAGTAGGCACATCGATGGATACTCTGAGTTGTTTGTGTACCTCACACTATAGATACAGATTTAGCTAAGTTTCGGTGACATTAGAGAAGTATGGAACAGTAGGCGGGACGAACATTACGTAGCGATTCATTCCAGGGAACCCTAAGAAAATATACGAGAACAACAATAGTACAATACTCAATCTTGCATAGAATTGGCATGACTAACTTAACTAAGTAACTGACCTAAAATATTTGTATCATTTTGTAAAACTTTAAATCACTTAAATTAATTTTATCCGAAGTATTAGTTATATTGTATTTTATGAGCTTTCAATTTGACATATAAACCAGTACCTACTCTCGACAATTATTTGAAACTGCAGGAAGAGAAACGTTAAAACGCCGTATAAGTGTGAAAGAAGGTTTAATAGCCGCATCCGCCGTTATTGCAACAAAAAGCGAAGCCCTGAACGACCATTGTGGAGAAATAATGAGTTTGCGTCACGAGACATTACTGCAAATGAAAATAGATGAAGCGAAACTGCTTAGAGGTAAACGCCTCTGTAATTATGACACCCCGGTGCAGCGGGACGCGTCACACTGCCACCTGTCATCACGCTGTCACTGCACCGCTGCTGGTGTAGCTTCAAATCGATGTGTGCAAAAGGACGTGCGGTCTGTTTCGCGTAAAATAAACTGTTATGGACAGTGAATCGATTTATTCTTGTGAGATCCCAACGACTTTCTAGAAAGGATCTACGTTGCCCGATTGCTCCCCCAACGAGGAAAATTTATCCCATTCAGTATCATAAAAAGGGACGCTGTATAACCTCCACAACTTCACCTTCGCCTCCATATTATATGTTTGAGATATAGTAAAGCCTGTTGCCAAGGTTGAGAAAATTCACCTTATTTGAGAGCATCGCTAGCAACTAACGTCTAGATAGGAAAGTAATGCTAAGTTCTGCGAGCCACACAACCAGATATGGCAGTAGAACTTCGTCACTCTGCTTGTGTTTTTATGTTACCCCTATATTCTGTCGAACTTATATTTTACATACGTAAACTAAATTAAGTTTTGATCGCTTTTCAATCATAGAGTTTATTTTAATCGTTTTGTATGAACGTAGGTTTATTTAATAAAATAAAAACACAATAGAATTGCATTTATTATATAATGTAAGTATTAAAGTACTATGAATATATAATATTTGATTGAATATATAATATATATATATATATATATATATGTTATAATTAAATTTCATATTGTAACTTATATGTACGACATAAAATTTAAATTCTTCTGATTAAAAAAAGTATTAATATCGTAAGCGTTCGACATGACAGGGTCACACTGAGATAATTTTTTTTGGATCAAAATTTTGATACTCTTGAAGCTCATACTGTCCTCACACCCTCACCAGTGCAGCTCTTCCTGTAGGACGGTTCGTCCGTATTCACACCAGTGACACAGGCAACACCAGATGTTACATAATATAGCAATGAGGCGGTCCATACACGTGCCTTCCACTAGTGGGAACTTTTGTGTGAATCTCCACAGTGCACCACGAGCCATTGCTCTAGTAAACAGTTTTTCGATATACCAAGAGTCTGTCGAAAATGGTACAATAAATCATGGTCTCTTAATCTTACGATATCGTCCTGGTGGTGCCATAGCGGCTGCCAGTAGAGCTGAATATTTTTAGCTCAACTTCAAACTGGGCTGTGCTATTAATTATGTATATCTATATATAAACATATATGTATATACTACTCGTAGTATGATAGCTCGATCTATCATATGTATGTATGTACATAAGGGTACGCGTGTGCGATATATAGGTACTCGTTTGGATGTGAAGTTCCAAATACGCGTATAAAACGTGAAGCTGTGCTCTGTATGATGTTTTAAGTAATTTACATATAACAGGATCACAACAATACCTACTCGCTTCTGACGATAATTATGATATGTGCCTAAATAGTGTTGCCGTAGTGATCTGAACAACGCTCTGCCCCCAATAGGGCTCGGGCTGAATTCTGAATTCAGCTCAATTTTTTCAAAGTTGTATGCATATCAAAAATTATGGATGTAAGAGTTGCCACCCCACCTTGAGTCCGCGCCAGCTGCCCTCGCCCATAGTGTACCCTGCGGCTGAACATCCGTGACTACAACGAATGGTTTCTACCGTCGAACGTGGCTGGGCCCCCCACTGCTCAGTTTAATCCCGAATTCTTCTAACATCAACCATGTAATAATGTTCTTTTCTTTTTCCGGCAGCGGCTACAGAGAACCAGTAACAACGAGGTAGGTTCCTCGCTCTATCTTGAACAGCAACTGTACGTACCATCGAGTACCTCGACTGTTCGTTTTATGGTATCGATTCTTCCCGGATGTGGCTGTTCGACTTAACGCAGTCTGGATCGAGCCGGACTATGAAACCTCGCAAATTCTCAGTCGGCACGGATGCTTCAATAAAAGGCTGTGTGATATGGGACTGAAAGAGGTGAGGGTATGTTACTGCGGATTGGCAGATGAAGATGTGCATCACGTGTTGTGGGAATGCCCCCTTTACGAGGAATACAGAAGGAATATGCTTGGGGACATCACGGTGGCGGTGATCGGCGCGGTCTGTTATCGTGACCTCGGTGTCTCGAGGCTAAGCAGTGGCACATTAGTGGATAGGTGGAATCGTGAGAACACAGGAGAATACGACGGGAGAGCTGGTGCCCGAGTCGAGCGTTTCGTGTTGTATAATCCGAGGACGGGAGGCCAGCAAGGGACACAGGAGGGCCGAGAAGCCGCCCAAACTGTACGGAGTCAAGAAGACACCCCATGAAAGGTGTGTCCTTCGACGATTCGGCCCGTATAAGCGGAAGGTTGATAGGTCCATGGGTGGTGGTGGGACGTGTTCGCTTTACTGCTGTAGATGTAAAAAAAATTAAAAATTTCACTTATTTCGGTGAAAGGATACACCGTGAAGAACTGATCATAATGATAAAGTCTAAAAGCCTTTCGTGAGAAAATTAGTATCGTATTGGGGCGCCTTAGCACGCTGACCTCGACCTCATGCCGGCAGAACAGGGTGTCGTGAGAGGCGACAGAACCCAGACTGCTGGGTGATGGGATTTCGCGTAAGGATTATATTGTCAGTATTATTATTAAGTCATTAATATTATTATCTTTCAGTGAAGCCTGCCTGGCTAGCTACCACCCTCCTACTTGAGTCAGCTGCCAAACGACTGGTCGTGTTCCGGCTGGGAGCTTGAGAGGTCACACGCTTGTTGGCCCATACGCATCTGTGCTGCCTTTAGTGTTACTAATGTCCATGCGCGACGGTGACCATTTCCCATCAGGTGGCTCGTCTGTTCGTTTGTCGGCTATTGACATTAAAAAGAGGCTGGAGGCCAATAACGGTACATAGTTACACGAGTAATGCCGGTGAAGCTTGTGTTACGCAAGATATGATTGTGATTTACTTTTCAGCCAACGTACACGTTAACTTTCCATACGTGTACGTTGCCGCCGGCGCGCGGCGGTCACAGCTCTAACTACGATGATCACTTCTTAATCTATCCATTATTTCACTGTCAGTTACAACGAGAATTATTAACGAGAGAGATAAGACGGGCAATATCAAGTGTTATAGACTTCCGTCTCCAACAGTGGGACGTATACTTTGGAGTGCATCGGGAATATTTATCTTAAATGTTTTAATCATTTACTAATGAACATGCATAAATTTATTGTTACATTTAACTAATTTAAGATTACAATTTTATTCTGACGCCTTCCGCTTCCCAGCTTCCGACGTACTGAATGTCAGCATTAAATATTATTAAATAAGTATTGATGTTAGGTATTGATAGATAATTGTGAACATAATTATAATAACCAATATTTAATATTATTTATCGAAACGATCGTTCAGATTAATTACGTCACTAGCATGGTTGACGGTATAAATATCGCCGGCCATGATAGTTTCGGACATTCGTATAGTAACAGTGACAAGAGAAAGTGCTACCCAAATATATGATTGTATTAATAAAAGTACGTCATTATTTCATGGACCTAATTTTACACAAGTTACATATTATGATTCAAATTTGTACATTTCATGAGTGACATTGAAACTTAATGATGGAAAAAAAAAATTACGGATATCCCAGATAATTTGTTAAAAACATTACTGTTACCTTTCCTAATTAATATTTAAATGAGCTATTTTGATAAATTAACTTTTCGCCTAGTGGGATACGTGAATATTTAAGATACTAGGTGGCGATACGAATGTTCTAAATCTTGTCCTGCATAATAATCGTACGATAGTGCGAAGTGGAGTTTTAGCTGAGACTGGTGCTATCCAATAGTGATTGGTTCTGTTGGACCGACTGGCATGTGACGTATCACAAGTTTTAATTATCTGTATTTATAGGGTCAGATCGATGAAAACTGTATCAAATTTAATAATAAAGTTTTTGCATCATACCAAGAAAAACTTATGGATTATATAAGCGTCTTTTAATTTAATTAATTACAATCAATCAGCACAGAAGTACCATGACACCATCAGAGGGCATAATCACGTGTAAGTACAGAACGCGAACTATATAGGAATATTAGCAGAAGCTTTTCTTCATTATTTAAATCAATTTTTTTAAACAAACGTCACACATGCGTACCGGTACCGCAGTTCGCAGCACCGCCCACACCACGAACAAGACTGGTTGTTGACCCACAACGAGTGTGTCCGTGCGGTGTGACGGCTCGAGAAATATAGAAGACTGAGTGCCGAATGTTTACACTTTAGCATTGCACGTGCGGTCCGGGGACTGGAAACATAACGCAATTTGGAACGGGTACATAAATTGATCAAGTATCGCAACACTGTCCAATAATGCTTCTCAGGCGATAACTTTACGCAATTGTACAACATAACCATATTACAATGACCGGTTGCCTTATTTTTACTTGTAACTCAATGCTTGACTACGATCCGACGTGATCAATGACGAATCAGCTTTACTCTTACGACGATCTACGTACTGCACCACAAATCTCCACACTCGTATTTACAAGCTACCCAAAATAATACCTACTTGTATTTGTAACTTCAATCAGTTAACTTTACAACCGTGTACACATTAAAAGTATTATATAAATATTTTGATTAACAATAACATCCCTGGCACATTGCTCTGACACAGGACCCAACATGTCGTTAATTACAAGATAACTAACTAATCGTCTCTATTGCCACAAAACAGCCTCAACCTTTACTACTATTGAACTTGCCCGAAATTCCTGAAGAGGGAAACCGAATTTCAATCCTGATTTTTAATATGAACAACAAGTGCCTGCTTAAAAAAGTAATAATAGGTACAGATTGGACAAATTAATTATTTTTAGTCGATCTTCTAGAATCTAGGGTTTCAGTTTCATAAAAGGTCGAGAGCGGATTGAACGTAAATTTTAAACACGCATGTTTGGAAATTCCCTTCGTTGAACGTATCTCAGCATACAAAGTCTGAACACCCCCTATAAGCACGTTATGGACGGACATAACGGCTAACTCACGTTCCTACACGCGCCGGAGCAGCACGAGTCCGTGGACTACGACCGACTGTGACACATGTCTAATATATTGAGCTTGTATGTGATCAAACCGAGGTAGACTCGCTTTTGACCTCCGGGAAGTGTGTTCCCGCTGCAGAGTTAGGCACCAACCGGCCTTATCGTCTTATGTGGTCTATGGAGTGTTACCGACCAGTTTACCCATGAAACCTCCCCCCTATTGGTGTTCGTTGGATTCGATGCCATCCAGTGTCCCTTGCTGTATTAGTATCTTTTTCTGTAGTAACTCTTGGACCGATTCGAAGTTCCATTGTTGTTGAGCCAAACCCGGCGGGCTCATGATTTCGAGTTGTCTCGATGCTCTCAGTGACAAATGGTACTGACCACTCACCATCTGGTGGTTCATCCACAGTGTTATCGGCTATGAACAAAAAATATCAAAACTTGTATTGTACGTTCTAAAGTCGAACAGCTTTACTTATAATTGCAAGCCCACACTCGTGCACACACCTACATACGCCGTTGCATCCAAAAGGTAAAGACTGAGCACGTTCGCAGTTAAAGCGCACGGCCCCTGCAACCCGGCAACTTGTTACACTGCGTAAAGTTTTTAAACAAAGCAAAAGGAACAAGGGCAAGAGAACTCGACGCAAACGCGATTATCTCCTCCCGTGTGCGGGACGCGGCCTCGCGCGGAGCTTCACTTTAACGGGCCCGAACGTCGGGAGGCTCCAGCCGGAGAACTCTTCACGCCAGTGGCTCTCACTTACGAACCCTTCGCCACCGAACTATAATCCCTCTTCTGCTGACGGTACACTCAAAATGGCGGCCGTATTTACCCGATTTCATATCCCCCGGAGCGGCCCTTCTATGTAAACATTTCGAATAAAAATGCGCCATTACTATTTGCATTCATATCTAAAGAAAACATACATGCTAAATAATGGAACATCAATTCCACCCATGTGATTTGCAGGCGAATGTTAACCTTAGTGCTTTTTCTTTAAACACAAAACGGCTTACTACCGCGCTAGCGCACGTAGAATTGAGTTCGCAATGTGGTTGAATGCGTGAGTTCTATCTCGCTCTCTCCTCAGTACAGAGTTCGGACTGATTGATGCCGTCCCGCTCTTCGAGTAAGTACAAGGTGGGATGATTGAGACGTAACTGCCAACTGCCACTGGGCCCATTATACCCCAGGAACTGTAAACAGGAAGAGATGAGCCCCGCCATGTCGATAATTTGGTTTTTCTCTTATTCTCTTTAATAGCATTCGCTTTAAAGTTTATGATAAATTGGAATTATGCTGACAATTTCTTTTTTTATATAATGGTTTATTGATTACTTAGCAACAAATTGTTACGGAACATACATAATTATTTATAATTATTATCAAAAATTCGACCATCCTTACAAATATTTAATGGAGAGTCGTAAACAAAGTTTTGACTAAACTTATTCATTAATTTTATTTGTATAACTGATTTTATCAAAAGTTTATTGGGAAAGATTTTTGAGGATTGTTTTTTTTTGAAGATTCTGTGTATAAGTAATGCCCATATTCCTTGATATATTTTTTAATTTTTAATTTCCTATTTCAGGAGAAAAAATCCTTTTGTTGAGTGCAAAGATTTACAGTAGTGTCGCAGAAAAACAGTTATAAAATACCTATTATACCTACATTGAAATAAAGTAAAAATAATACAATATGTACAGCTTCGGTCCCGTTGCAGTTTATTTTTTTGTATAAATAAATGAATATGAAAGGCATGCAGTTCACTGGACGCTCAATGGCCACTACCACCGACATCCTGCACAAACCTCCAATAGCACTACTTCCAACGTTTCTTCAATTATCAATAAATTGTGTGTTACTCACTAACATTATTTCATAATATCTGTATTATCATCTTTAAAATATGTTTAAGTAGAAAGTTATGTTTTAATGACAATATGCAATCCATTACGGTTAAAAGGTAATGTTATAAAATATTATTAGCTATCAGCACGTAGGTGCAAGTGAGTCACTTGCGTGAGTGACATATATATCGACAATAAGTTTTATCGACACGCGGAGCGCCGCCGCCGTCCCTAGCGCTCCAGGCGGACTCATCCAACCATAACTAATAGTCGTGAATAAGTCGCCGACTAGCACAAAGCCATATTTTTTCCCGCGCTCAACCAATCGCAGTCCTCCGCTGCAAGCCGCCTCCGCCAATCGGGGAGCGGGGTTATAGAAAAGAATCTCAAAAATTATGCTCGACTCAACTAGCAGCACGTTTTCACCGGGCTCGCGGTTTTTCGCGCCAATTGCAAGATTCTGATCCAATTCGGACCCTGTGCGGAGCTCGGAACGACGTTACAGGCGGCGGTGCAGTGACGTCACTCCGCACTGAAGGGTGGATGCTATAATTGTAATTGCGATTGCAAATGGCGGCGGAACTCGTACGGTTAATCGAATGGCCAAATTGATGGAGAGCGATTTTTGCTGAATCTCCAATATGGGATAAGGCCGGTTGCTTTGAATAGAAAAATATTTAATATTTATTTACAAAATTGAAGTCATTATTATAAATAATATTTTACTTATTTATTTAATCTTTATTGTAAAAGCATTGAAAATAAAAGAAGTACAAGGCAGAGGTATCTATCTATTCTTTGATAATTAACTTTGGGTGGTGGTGAGAGGATGGGCTAGACAATTACAATATAATTAATAAAGTGTTTCAAACATTGTGACAATATATATAATTATATTAAATAAAATTGATACGTGCCAATCTTGATTGACCGCCTAGCTGTTAGCCGCTACTTTAAGTTTCACGACACTTTAATTATAAATATTCCTAAAATTCAATTAAAACAGTAATAATGAAAATGTCCACACAGTCGTCGGTAGACCAGTATTAAGTAAAAATCTTGCATGTTCACGTTCGGTTTCATTATTGATTATTACGTTCATGGAAGTGATCACCGAGTGAGTGAGTGAGTGAGTGTGTCGGTTCTCTGTCATCACGCAGACCCCCACGTCAGCTTCGAGGAAGCTACTGTGTAAGCCATGAAGCTTTCCGTGCAAAGTATATGCTTTCAAAATTGTCTAACTATTTTGGAATCTATTGAGAACGATTATTTATTTCTTACACGACAGTCGCCACCGCAGGTAACTGAGGAAATTTTTCTTCAACTTATTTTTTTTACCTAAATATGTTGCATAAGTTTTAAACTACTAAAACATCAAAACTTTATCGTGAATTTATTCTATAATTAAAGTAGATATCTGAAATTATAATTTTCTCAACTTTATTTGATCGCAATTTATCTTTACATGTAACAAAGCATGGACGACGAGAAAATATAGAGGTACCTACATGCACCTAATACTTAATACATGCACACACTCAACAACTCTGCACATTTTATTGTATTAAAACACAAAATATCGCTTCGAACACCAACAATTCCCTTTTGGGATATTTTTTTCAATTTCGTAGGCTAAAAATATTAATCCCTTATTGACGCCCGCACATTCTGCTGCAGAAGGATATTTCTCGACCGACTTCTATTCTATAAGCAGGTTCTGTGTCGCGTGGACGTGTACAACCTTGACCACGTTATTTGAACCCATTTTGTTCATGAATACTGAGCATAAAGAAACTGTTAGTTTAATGACTATATCGAAATATGAAATTTAATTAAAATCGATCTGTGGGCACCCTCGTCCCACATTCATACGTATTTATGTAGTTTATAATAAGTGTAAGTGAGTGTGTGTATGTAATGTATATTATAAACTACATAAATACGTATGAATGTGAGACGAAGGTGCCCACAGATCGATTGGTTTGACAGTTATTGAGTGACATACGGTCAGACAATCGGACAAACATTCTAAAAACATTGTATTCAGCTCTATATCACGTGTATTGTTATGTAGATATACCTATGTACATATGTATCGCAATAGACAACTCTGCAATTTAGTTTGCATAGACTATTCTATATATATTCTATATATCTACAAGTCCCGAGTTTGATTTCCAACTGAGGCAGACATTTATGTAACAGGTAAATTTTAAGGGCATTCTATTGCCATGTCCCTACGGTTGTAAGTGCGTATATATTTTTTAATATCATAATATACTGATTCGATGTCACTTTGGACAAGGTAACATTTTCCAAACAGTACCAACCCAGAGAAGATCTGATCTTCTATGCTAAGACTGATGACTTACTCGTAGAATAAAAATAAAAGTAAATGAGCGTGACATTTACATTAATCATTTGCAATCGGCACATAACTCATATTTATATATCTATTTCAAGTATCTGAGATGTGAACCCCAGCCCGGCCAGGCGTGGATCATCCTAGTCTGTTCAGTAATTACGCATGATACTGTAACGGTGGGTTTTAGTGGGTAAAAATCCATTATAACCCGGAACGAGTAAGAACGAGTAAGTAAGTAAGATGAAGAAGACTAATTAATTCATTCAAAAATCGTGAAGATATATTTTTGCTCATTTCTGTGACTTTATAATGCTTTAAGTTATTCAGAAAAAGATAAAGGTAGATAAGAAAGATTGTAGTATTTAGATACTTACATGTTTTTATATCTAGTATTTTGGTACTCACATAGTTTGTAACTCTTTTAATACTCCTTTGGTTAATTTCTTTTATAATTTCCTGTATCTTTTATCCATTTATTCTGTAATTTCTTTATATTAGGTCTTTACCTATGAAATTGCTGTTTTTCATGAAATAAATGAAGCGTATTTTTTTTCTATATTTTTTATTTCTATTAATCAAAGTAATCACCCATGCAATCAATGCATCTTTGCCAACGCATTGGTAGGTTATTGATGCTCTTTTTGAAAAAATCAGCTGGACGGGAGGCAACAAATTATTCAAAGGCATTTTGTACTGCCTCTCGGGTATTGAATTTTTTTCTCCAAATTTATCCAAATTCTGGGAAAAGTAGAAGTCTGTAGGCGCAAGGTCTGGTGAGTACGGCAGATGTCGGATAACTTCCAACCCCAGTCTTGTAGCTTAGAGACCGTCTGCTGTGCAGTATGAGGTCGCGCGTTGTCGTGCAGGAGCAGTGGAGCCGAACGATTGACCAAAGCTGGTTGGAGACGTGCGAGCTCCGCCATCATTGTGTTCAGTTCTTCACAATACATATCTGCAGTAATGCTCGTCCCGTTTGGTAAGAAGCTGCGATTAATTACACCTGCGTTAGACCACCAAACAGTGACCATCACTTTTCTAGGGGTAAGTTTTCGTTTAGGGCATTGTTTGGGTGCGGAACAAAGGTCCAACCAACTTGCTGAACGCTTAGGATTGTTGAACAGGATCCATTTCTCGTCACAAGTAACAATGCGGTTCAGAATTTCTTCATTTGTATGCCTGTTGAGCAGTGCAAGGCACGTCTCGACGCGTACTTCGCGTTGGCGATCATTAAGTTCGTGGGGTACCCATTTGTCAAGCTTTTTTACCTTGACAATTTGACGCAAATGGACCAATATTGTTTTGATGCTAATGTTGAAAGCTGCTGCTAATTCAACCGTAGATTGAGTTTCATCAGCTTCCACAATCGCCTTTAATTCGTCATTGTCGACCAAAGTTTTCCGACGACCACGGGGTTCATTTTTCAGGTCAAAATTTCCAGAACGGAAGCGGGCAAACCAATAACAGGTGGTGCGTTCGTTTGTAGTGTTCGCTCCGAAAACGTCGTTGATGTTGCGTGCCGCTTGTGCCGCTTTGCTGCCACGACGGTACTCATACTCCATAATTACTCGAATTTTTAAGGTATGACGAAAAATGTTCGAATGCGTTGAAAACAAAACACTAACTATTAAACAAATGACGATTTTAGAAAAAAGAATTCCATGTTTTAAAAATAAAATTAATTTGAAATTAGAATTATCAGCCAAAAAAAATATTTTGATTTGAAATGGCCAGTACAGCAGAACGGCAATTTCATATGTAAAGACCTATTATATTTTATTAGGTTTAATGTTTTGTTATTGTTGTCAAATATTTGACAAATGTCCTAAATTATTGTCATCGTGATAACTTTTATTTTTAATTTGTATAAATTTTATCCTTTTTGGTAATGTAATTTATTAGGTTGAATAGTAATTTTAAATTTGTAAAATAGAACACAAGAAGAGCATCATTCGAGTAAATTTGACATATAAAAGGCGAGCTGTGACGAGACTGAACAGTCTCTCGCGTGTGGGTCGCAACACTGGCATCTTGAAGGAGTCTCATGTTGAAAGTCTCTATCGGAACAGTCTCGCGGGTGGAGTCACAGTACTTCAATTACGATACAAAACAGTCTCGCGCTTCTAGCAGGAAATCTTATGTTACTCTCCGACTCCGGGATTTATATATTTCGTGCGTCCTAACGTACGCCTGCTCAAGGCGGTCTCCGTGTGCTGAGCACCGGATAATCTACACGTCTCGTGCTTATTAACGCACGCTCCAGTCGCCGAGGTCTTCGTGCGCTGAACGCCGGGGTACTCCGATCGTCTCGTGCGCCCTACAAGCACGCTCCTCTCTGCAAAGCCTCTGCACGCTACACGCCAGAGAAGCGACGGGTCTAGCTTCCTACTTACAAGTGACCTTTTTATTTTAATCTTGTAACTCCTGTATTACATTTATTGTAACCACCAGGAATTCTTGAATACATTATATCTTCTAAATTTCTCTAGATCTTTTACTTCTAACACTACAAGATAAAGATTCTATGTCAGAGATTCCCAAATTATTTTGAGCAAAAGACCCCTTTTCCAAAATGAAGTGACACCTCAGAACTCCAATTAAAAATTATCAAAATTACCAAATTACTTTAAAAATCTATTTTTAAAAGACCAAAAACAGAACCAAACAACAACAAACACAGTAACACAACTTATACAGTATGTTCAAAGTTTAAAATAAAAACTCGTGTTAACTAATAGGGGTCCATTTTTAGACCTGGTTGACCCCCAAAATTAGTTTTCATTTATATCGACCCTTAGAAACCAGTGGTCCATGTTCTAATTTTAAAAATGTATTTATAATCTTTAACCGAATCAGTTCGACCGTTTTACCGAATCATGGTTTCAGTGGCAAGTCGAGACGATAACACGTAAACTGCCTGACAAACAAACAAATGTAATGTTTGGGTGTCAGCATTGGATTTTATTTGGAAGCCACAGCTAGACATTCCAAATTTATTAATTGGTTCTGCGAATAAACCTGAATGGTTAATCTGTAAAATGCGATGAAAATTAATGTGACAACGTCGTCGGTGACGTCATGCGGTCCAGTTCTGCTGGTGCTCACACTAACATTAAGTCCAAATTTATGGTCAAGAATGAATTAGAGAGAATCTCGTCGGCAAACACCCGATCTTGGTGATGAGCAGCAGTCATCGCTCCCTTGTGATGACAACTTCTACACAGTTACATGCTCCATAAAATATTGTCAATATGCGGGTCTCGTTACTTCGCCCTTGCGCTTGCTTGTAACTTATGTCAGTATTGACAATCAAAACTCAAACACTAGCAACTACTATACCTACTAACACCTATTCGGTCAGTGAACACCGTCCCAAACATGTCTGGAGAGGCGGTCCGGAGTGCAGGACGTCGCGGTGCCGCTGCCAGGTACAGTTAGGCAGTGTCACTTTCAGATATAAATATTATGAAACCAAATTACGCAGCAGAATATCGACTACAACCATTAAAAGTGCATTACGCACTAAATCCGAAATAATCGGTTGCTACTCATCTGAAGCCACAGAAAGGCACATGAAGAAATTTAACAAAAATGTGTATTCTTTTAAAAAAGAAAACGAGTCTGAATGGAGAATGAAAGTGGAAAATAATTTGACTTTGAATTTTGTTTTTTTATTATATTGTGATCAATGTTATAACATAAAAACGTATGTGAGCCCTGGTAACTAATAAAAGTAGGTTGTTTTAATTATACGAGGAAAGTATGAAGTTTGCTTTTTTTACTTTACCTACTGTTTTCTCCAGTTTTTTCATTGGTTAGCTGTTGTTTTTCAGTTTCTTGGAGTTGGCAACACTGCACTTATGTATGCACGATCACATGTAACATCAATATCCACACAAGCGGAACGAAAAACTTCTTGTAAAGTAACAGTTACAATACTAAAAAAACAGCGAGTAAAACAGTACGGCGAAAAATAGATTTATTTACTTGGGAGCGGATCATTGGTGGACTTACGAAACTTGAACGATGAATGGAGAACTCAAATATCCCTAAATACATTTTGTGTATTCACTCCTCAACATTTTTTTGCTTCAAATACTTCATGTAACATCTATTTTACACGTAAAGACCGATCATTGTCAATTAATACCGAAATGTCAAAATATGATCTCAATAGGCCGGCGTGACACTTTCCGATGTGATTTGTTCTTTGACGAGCACTAGAATCTCCGCTTTGATCGCGGTCAGACAACAAACACCTCGCAGACATTGTGTCTAACAAAACCAATTGTGTGCGCGTGAGTTGCACTTCGCATTGACGGACGTCTGGGGGCAGCGCGGAGACTGTCGTGGGAGACGCACGAAAAAACATTAACTTGTTATCTTTTTGCACGTCTCTTTCGAACCTGACAATAGCTTTTGTGCTGAAGTGCACATCGGTTATGTTGTAATTACAATAGAAATAGTTTAATCAAATTAAATTTGTTATAAAACTAACATATTATGTACGATAATCAACAACAGCAGAGTAAAATATTTAGCTACATATGTGTAGTGTAGTGGGGCTAGTTATCGTATCGTACCTAAAACGAGAATTGTTGCAAAATGTTGATATCACACGTAAGTTATTTTAAATATTTTTTTAAATTATCTTCGCACACTTTGGTTTATTGTGACTTTTAAATTGAATGTTTATTAAAATGAATGACGTAACTGATCCTAGATAAGATAGAAGCCTCAATTATTTCACAACTTAATTTAATAAACAAATTTGAGTACAATACGTATACCTGGCCGTCAGCCGTCAGCCGTCAGCCGTCAGCCGTCAGCCGACAGCCGACAGCTGCATAGACAGTCCCGTCGTATCTTTGTGTTGTGCCAATAATCGTATTGTTAGTGGCGTTCCGTCCATTGTGCGGCGTGTTATCGCTCGTCACCGACGGCCATCGTCCCCCACACCGCCCGCTACGTTGTCACAACGCTCTAATTGACAGGTCACATTCATCGACGAGGATTTGAAAATCTGTGCCATGGACATCCTTACAATACTCGTGTTTAAGTGTGAAGTGTGCAGTCGACACGTATCGCCGTGACTCCAACTACTGTTTGTACAATTTATATTTAAAAATTCTAATTATAACTATTTTGTATAATTTTATAACATCCTGCAATAAAGATGTGACATTAATCTTATACATGTATTGATCTGAGGACACGATTTCATATCATAAGAACTTAAATTTCAGAAGCGAAATATATTAAAACTTTGTAACTTTTGCTTTTACAAATAAATACACATTATTTTAGGGTAGATACTATTACGAGCTATTGCAAAGTTACAGAGGTTAATAAATTTAATAATAGAGGCCTAACATCACACAACCCGCCTTTCAGGAGATCAGCTTCTTCTCATAAGCCACCCAACTGATACATTTTTCTTTCGTAGAGCAAAGGATTTTCAAAATTCAAATAGACCTACCATCTACAGATTGATATATTTGTAAATTATTTTGGAATCCTGCTATAAAAATATATACGATGAACTATCCCCTACTTCAAAATAATATTTCATTGTTGTTATTGTCGAAGCCATCGTACGGCTCCGTCGCCGATACATCTGTGTTCTCCCCAGTGGAACGACGTTTCCTGGCTGCCAGGTCTCTCTGAAATAGAAATTGCATAACAGACCGCAGGAATTGCAACGCTGCATTGGTCTAAGTCGAACTCCTGTTCAGCCAAGTGTGATGACGGTCCTCCTCGAGGTTAGCTGTTAACATTATTAAGTTATATACATTATTAACAACCAATTTCTAACACTCTGTGTAAAATGCTCTTCCTTCAGCCATGTTATTATTTTACTTTAGAATATTGCTTTCGGAGTTACTAACAAATCTTTAAATGTAAATGGAATACGATAGCAGAGTGAAGCAATTAATTGTTAGCATAACATTTAAGTTATATTTAAGTTAACATTTAAGTTACTTACTGAACATTGAAGTTATTTTTATGTTTATTTAGCATTTGATATTTCATCACAAATTTACACATAATATGCAAATATTCGTGTTATGTTTTGATATTACGACATAATTATATAAATCTCACGCCGTCAAATACAGTATGGACAATGAATTTTATCTCCATAACCCGATCAATGACGACTAGTGACAGCTCACACGACAACTCCTGCGTGTTGTTTTGATCGATCGATCGAAGCCCATTCACCTCACTCGATATATCGAATTACTTATCGATTGTTTGCACAACAAACCGCACCGTTGAATGCACCGGATCTTATTAACAGAGGTGGTTAATCAATCCGATTTGCCGTCAGCGGTGAGGTCCTGTATTTTGTTGTTTGTATGTGTAGTTGTTGAATAAGTTTAATTTATTATAGGTCGACAAATGAGTTAAGGGTTCTTAGCAGGTAAACGAGACGACGGCGATAAAAATCGGATATCGTTCCAAAATGAAGTTCCTCTATTTTGGAACCGTAATAGAAGCTTTATTACTTCGAGTTGAGGGGTTTCATTGTCGCACCGGTCGGTTCTGTTGTACGCGACTTATTGTTTCGGCTTGACCGTTTTGTTTTCCAACTCGAGGAATTTGATAAAGATGTCTGTAGATTACAAAGTTAGAGGTCCTAGCTTAGGGCCGATGTCGTCGCTCGCTTCTCGTCCGACAGCTCGTCGACATTGACTTCGGTGACGTGCACACGACGATTTGAATAAGATCGTCAATATGTTTAAAGGCGGTGAGATATACCGCTATTTGAAAATCTGTCAAGTCTTTGGACCAATAATTTTAAGATTACCGAAAGTCGCACATCGTTCGCACCGAAGCCTCATAGCAGATATACTATCCAGCCGGTACCCACCCGGCAGAGCCGTACAGATGGCCCTCTACCACCTGGAGTTCGCATTGAAGAATCGTGGGTCGCTCCATCTTCATCGATCGGTCTGTAAAAAAGTCCCCTAACACCCATTATGCCGCATCACACAAACATGTCTATCAGCGATCAGAACGGGGACGTCGACGCGAGCTAACGAGGCACCTTCCGCCCTCGTGTTATATACATGTTACATACGAGGGGGCACTCACAATGGAAACGGCATAAGCATTTCAATAATTCCCAGTGAAAGGGCCACATGTTGATCGCGATTGCTAGTTCCGCGCGGAGCCCCGCCCGCTCGGGACAGGCGTCGGGTATTGACGAGGTGGCGTTGTGTAATGTGACCATATGGAGAGTGAGGACTCTAACGTCGTAACAATTGTATTTAAACATTATTACTCATTGAAGTTAGGGTCAATTATTTTTTTGTAATAAATAAATTTGTGGAATGAAAGGCAATATTTGTGCAATTCGTTATGTATTTTAACAGCCGCTGCCCTCGATTAAAATTTTTCGACGTATCCCGGGGCCCTCCTATGAATTCCTTCCTGGTTTGAACGAAAACGTTAGTCCCCGTTCGTACGAGTCCTGTTTTCAGTTAACGAGAGCGATGTATCAATAATGAAAAAGACACGTACATAATGATTTATAAAGAAGGGAATTCGAAAATGTAACCTAATTGTCAATTTGCAATGTTTGCAGGCACCTGCCAGGATACCTGTTCAGTGTTAAAGAAGTCGAAGTAAACAAAAGCTGCATTAAAAATATGTAAAGGAGCTAAGAGGAATTGACACAAATATAAAAGAAGGGTACTGCAAGTTTGAGTTAAAAAACACTTCATCCATCACTTGTATCCATCCATTGCTCGGCTTCTTACACTGAGACAATTTTAGATCATAGTCACGCTGCTTAAGAGCGGCCTTCCCTCACATTTGAGAACAATGAAAAACTGTCAGATGTGAAGGATTTTTGGTCGCAAGTGATAATTATTTCTAATATTACATAGCTGTAAACAATAACACGAAGTAAAAAACGCTTTTTTTTCAAATCCCTGGACTGTCTCCGGTTTTTTGCGTATCGTATATTAACTAGATATTAAAATAAAAATAGATTTACTGTTGTACAACCATTTTCATACTTAACAGAACTGTACCAGAATAGTCGTCATTTTCAGTTAATTCCAATCGTTAAGTTCTAAGCAATTAGTTTTTATGGAGACCATTCTACGTAGCCTCGTAGGCCGCTACGCACGGCAGCGCTACGCTTCTACGCGCCAGCTTCATTTGTATTCCTTGAAGCCGCTAATAAAATCTATAAAAAAATGTCCCACAACTCTCTGCAGTTCTTACAGATATATTAAGGTAATTTATATTTCGAAAAGTGTCAATCTAATTAGTTTTTTTTATTTATGTTATGGGAGTTTATTCTGTAGTTGATATTTAAGGAATATTACGGACCGACTGAGAGGTATAACACTCTCGATGAATTCACTATTTTATAAATTATTTATCAGCAATCTATTAAGAGTGAGATCACTGATGTGTTTCGACTCACGGCAAAATATCTGCACTCCACAATGTTATACAGCCTCCCAGAGAGAGTGTTGAACGCAAATACAACCACTTCAGACACGGTCCTGCCCACGGCCGACTACAATAGCGATTATTTTTCAGAAATATTGTGCGATAACTATTGAACGTGCCGTCTCGACCGTGGAAGTGAACTATGAGTTCAGTCAGTATGTAGTGAACTGAACGATAACAATCATTGATTTACGATCGACACCGCCGCAGTGCACTGGGCCACGAGGGCTGCCAGTAATGCAGTTAATTAATTAATTATTATTATCATTGAATATGTAATTGTATCATTAAAATCGACTTGTAATGTTTAAGTATTTCCATATTTATTAATAAGACACGCAGCTCGCCACAATAACTCGGTCACCGTACCTGTGTCGTGTGTAAACCGATAAATTCCCGCTCAACACGGGCTCGGGGACAACGGGCCCTCGTCACCGCGCTTTGCATGTGGACCGAACGGCCGACGCTCGGTTGTATATATTTAAATTGTCACGCCGTCTGCGTGTCACCGCCGCGCGAAAAAACGTCACGTACGAAACCCTTCTCAAAGTGACTGACAAGGTACTTCGACATTATGACATATCGCAAATTCACTGCAGATATAAAACACACAATGTATAATCGAGTTAAATACGGTCAATTGTTCGTCCAAACAAATTTCGGCATGCATTTGAATGTACAATTAGGTACTGAGAACGCGTTCGGTCGAGAGGCACGAGTAACGCGCGGAACATCGATTCTTGATATTGAAGGGTTCGTTCACCGTGAAGTGATTATTTATATCTATAAAAGGATACTCGTGCATGTACCTACTTAGTACCTACTACATCGCTTAGTAACATGAAATAAAACAGACATTCTCGACCCTCAGTGTTCAAAAATATTAAAAATAACATGTGTATTTATTTTAAGTATAAATCGTAAACAACTAACGGTGAAAGGCTCTACAATGTGGGATTTGGTTTGATACGGAAAGAATGTGCCGGAGGCAAGGCAAAGACAACGTAGTCTTAACGACGTGCTGCCGCACAACACGGACATTTCTATATAAAAACACAATAGGTTCATTGAAATATGTATGTTTAAACAACACCCTTCGAATGGGATCATTGTTTTTTAATCAATTAGAGCTCCAACTGATTTAATATTGTTTAATTTTTATATAGTCGTATGGGTTATATCACTTGTAGAATTTATTTATCTTCTTACTCAATGATGATACGACCTAACGAAAATAAGTATCACACCCTCACCCCTCTCTCCCAGCGGGAGCCACTCCGTCGGAGAGGACACGTAGCTTTCATGAGAGGGATCACGAACGACCAACACCCGAGAACACACATTTATTCATCACAGAACCATCTAAACCTAAATTAAATACCCCCGGAGACCAATTACAGGTATTAAGTGACAGGCATCCAAGACTATGTAAAAAATACTGGTGTCCACTCACTGCACGGCACAGATTTCTCCTCGAAGTTAGGGAGGCTTGGAGCCTGCTCCACCATGCTCGTTGTTTGGTGGACAGCAATTGTCGATACAATTGTAGGAAGTTCTTACGCTGGACGGGACATTTTCTCCAATTTCTTAAGTCATTGCTTAAACCCGCCAGTTAATAGTAATTGCCACCTGCGCTCGCGGGATAGTATACACGATGAAATGTGATATTGATGTAAATATAAATGGCATTTTCACCGCCGACGGGTGTTGTCTTTCCACTGGAAGTGTGCCCGCGGCGTGCGGCGTGCGGCGTGCGGCATGCGGCTGATCGTCGAGAATGTGCGAGAGATGCGGATTGGCAATCAACGCGCTCATCCAGTTAGCCACCCGCTCTATCCATATATTTTGCTTGTTATTGCTTCGTAATATTTTCTATTTTCCTTATGTGGACTTTTTTAACGCTTTTCAATGGTTTTACCTGTATCGACTCCGATGTTAGTAATGTTTTAAATATTTTGCTTAATTTTGATATATACGAAATATACTGATTTTTTCAAAATATAAATTTCAAAATTATTGTCTTTCCTTGCTGTTCAGACATTTTTCAATATATATATGTCGGTATTGGATTATCCCTAGAGTCATTTTCTCCAGACATGGTATGGGCGAATGTGGGTACCGTGCAAAGTAACTATTCTCGTGTTAGAATTACTTCATATAATTATTTAAATGGTAAATAAAATAGCTTAAAGAAAATTATGAAGACTGAGTGACAGTTCCGCGATGTCGCCTTCAGTGACGTGAACCAAAAAAAAGAAGAATGTGCCCCGCCACCGTCGGCTGACTTCACGACTACGACATAACCGGATACGACATATATATATATATATATATATATATATATATATA
>PDGT01000122.1:674791-694987 GCA_003671415.1 Megathymus violae
GGCTGACGACCTCGCCTCCCGCGGCCTCTCCGGTTGTTATCGATAGCATCGTTGATGTTTATTTACAAATGAGGCGTCTCTTAAGATTGAGCCCTCGACGACAAATTTAGAAATTCAGTTCGGTGTTTACAAGAAGTGAGAGATGAATATGCGACGATGGCAGGGTCGCTCGGATAGCTAGAGGCGATTTAAATTTTAATACAATAGTAATAAAAAATTTAAGCATAAATCCAAGTTTCAAAATATATATCTTGCGAGAGTACGTGGAACTCACGGTACAGATCGGAACCTCGATGTGGTCCGTGGAACGAGCGAGGCGACGGCCGGGTGAGCACTCGACACCACGGTACACACGCGGCCCATTCGTATTGGTCCTATTTACCAAAGTCACTAATACAATACGCACGTTCCTGAAATAATTCTAAATAAAGCTGCGAGCGCTGACCTCATGCATGAGGATTAGCTCCAAAATGAAGGCGCCGCTGCTTAAATTGAACAATTATAAAATATTGTTACATTTACAACAATATATGTTAATTAAGTAAGTTTTTAATTGAGTTCGCGGTTCGTTATCGGCGCAATTTGTGCGTTGATGTCTTTTACATGGAGATGCGTTTGTTTCATTCTGTTTATCCTCGGTAGTCACCTGATTCCAGTTTGAATTGTTGTATTATTGTTACAACGGTACTGATTAATGTTACAAATCGTCCTAGTACGAGAGCCGTCGCACAACACCACAAACAACTGTCACTTACTGCTTCTATTACTTTAAACCATCACGTATTTATTATACACATTTTACTACACACAGGGAAATCTAGTGCAGGGGTGTAACTGTATCGATGTTTATTTATTTACCATTATAAAGACACTGATAATAAAATAGTATACGGAAATAGAGCTGAGACCACAATCCATGCAAGCCGGTCGACGTGTCCGCGTGTTACCGTGTCATAGTGAAAAAT
Organism: Megathymus violae; assembly: GCA_003671415.1. NCBI lineage: Eukaryota > Metazoa > Arthropoda > Insecta > Lepidoptera > Hesperiidae > Megathymus > Megathymus violae. Next base: position 675,757 of record PDGT01000122.1, read on the forward strand.
AAATGTATATGATACTCAGTCGAACCTCCGTTCCAAGCTCAACGTATGCAATCAAAAGCCACGTACCAGCGCAAGGCATCCAAACATCGAATCCACGTCTTCATGTCTCCTTTTCTTTCGGAACGTAACGATGTTTTAATCTTTAATTACATTACTGTCATGAGTAGTCAAATACGTATTGTACGAACCGCAGTTACCGTCGAACGCACCGCGAACGGCAGCCGGCAACACACAGTGCGCTGTCAGTACACGTGACGACAAATATTACGTAAGTTACAGTGGCAGTAACCGGTGCGACCGTCTGCCTGTGCTACTTTTTTACTACATCCTGTAATTTCATGTACTGACACGTAGCCGGTGACGTGAGCCGTGATCTCAATCAATTGAAATTTCAGTTGAAAGCGCAATATATTCTTTCGGTTGGAGATCTTAAATATTGCGACGATCGAAGGTACCCCGTGACGCGTATGGTTATTATAGACTAAATGATTAAGAAAGCGACGAAACACACCGACGACGTTGGCAATTCAGGTACCCGATTTGTTAAAAGCTATCCTTTCAACCGTTACCAATAAAATAGCTGTCCATAGTGTCAGTGGCCAGATATACAAAATACTCTGTCACATATCGGGGATACCTTATACGTCATAGCTGGGTGGCCATTTATGTGTGTGTGGTTGAGATGAGAGAATTAAAAATTAATCGCAGTGACACCAGGTGGAAGAGAGTAAAAGACCGATGATCAGGTATTCTTCTATATTTACATCCCGAAATGCAGTAATACAGCGTTAAAATATACAATTACTCTGATAATATATATAAGAGGTGGAAGGATGTTTACATTTTAGTTTATTATGCAATACTTTCTAGCAGCAACTCGGCGGGAGGCGCCGCGAGGCGCTCCCGCGGGACCTGATTTATTATGTAGGCAACGATCACACAACGACTTCATGGGAATATGGAATAACTTGCCGCTTGATTTCTTTTATGCATGCAGACTCCGTTAGGGTCGCTCGTCGAATTTCTTGTATTATTTTTCTAATGTTTGTCGTTTTTGACCGAGAAATAACAGAGGTAGAATCTATACATTGTTTATCTGCGGCGACATACACGCGTTCTGTCGTCAAGCTGTTCCCTTAAGAAGCGGTACTCGCTGTGCCAAATTTAGTGTCCGGCGGCGTTCGTTTATCAAAATACCTACGGCAGACGTCCAATAGAATTGGGCTCCATAAAGTCCTCTTTGTCGCGGATATAAGGCATATTTTGGATTAATCTCAAAACGCTACGATATGATGATCTCGATAAAGGTATTTAAGAAATCTTGTTTAGACGATGAACAGTATGGTATTGTAACCACAACTATAAGTTTTTTATATAAGTGATTCAAATGATTAGTAAAGTGTTCATTATTTGAGTAACCTCCCTGAGGACTCAAGTAGTTATGACTTCTTGACGTGCATTATGGCACGATATGAGAAGAGCACATTTCATTCAATGCCCGTAAAATAATGTTAAATTTGACATTAAAATACGCACTAGCTTAATGTCGAAAAGCGGCGATATTGTTGGCTATAATTTGCAAGTAGCCCTCTGCGGACCGCGGGTTTTGGGCTAGGAATTGGAGGTATGAAGACGACAGTTCACAAATTCTATTTGATATATCTAGCGCACGCTTCAGAATTTAACGATGGTTGTCTATAAACAAATGTTGAGTGATCGCTGCGAACGCGCGCTCTCCTCGGAGTTTCGCGTCCATACCGCACGTCACACGGTGAATATTTGTAATATCTTAATGTGTACCAATCGAGGGAACGCGACTGCGATCCCCCTCAGGGACTCATTTACATAATGGTTTCCTTCAACTAACGGATATTCTCTATAGGGGCTACATAGAACTATTGCTAGTGCCGGAGTCGTTGTTTTGAGAAGACGAGGGGGGCGGGGGAGGGGTAGTCATTACCGGGAGGACATCGTTACGGGGCGGAACTACGTCGTTACCCGGAGACAAAGCCCGCGCTATGTGCCCGGCCATTTTTGTTCGGTGTAGTCCGGGAGTCATGTACTGCAAAAAGTGCCATGTACCACAGAGCTTTATGTATATACTCGTGTCCTCTACTGAAATGTCATGGGAAAGGACATTAAACAAACACGAGATGCTACAATACCATCAGCACAGCCCAGTCGGCAGCGGTCTTGACCACTAAACACAAAGCTCTAAATGTAAATCTCAAACATAGAGATACATTTTCATAATCGAAGAAGGTAACAATAGGGCGGGGAGGGAATTTTGGCTGCTCATAATTATAAAAGTAACATAACATAACAACATAAGTTTTCGCGCAACCACACATATAAAACCGATGCATTAACTGGAGTTACGAAAGCCTCCTGTTGAATATTATAAATACAATTTTTTCTTACGTTGATAGTCGATAAACGAACAGTGGGTCCACAAATAACTGTTAGTGATCACCGCCGTACTAGCGAGCCGGTAACACTGGACGCGTCATCGATGCGCTCCCGATGAAGACCGAGCAGGAGGGGACGAACCCGCTCATTGAATAGGTCTTCGTTACTGAAACGGAAACCCCTTGGTTTTTACTGTGATCAATATTTCATACGGTTACACGGCGGCCTACGAGTAGGTATGTGTCTGCGCAATAAACGGCAGATGAAACCCAAATTATTTGGAGAGATGGATATGTGTGAGCATTTACATATGTTTCGCGGTGCTGGAATTTACGTATGGTATTTAAAAATATTTACATAAATATGTTGAGCTGTTAAGTTTTCGCTCCTGCTCCCGCGGAGGCGTTGGCGAGACTCATCTCATTCGTTAGTAAATGCATTCTGTAATGAACGTTTTGTCGCAAATGTAAAAATATATAAAATGCACTATCAAGTAATGCGGGAGCGAGAGGCCGCCAAGCACGGCACGGCCAGCGTTCGAAGCGTCACGTCACGACATGTTTTGCGTTGCTGGAATCATTGTCGCCGTTGTTAATAGGAACGGCTCGTGCTCGCGATACATCCTTGGGTTGATATCTCGATGGAAATATTATGGTACTTCTATTGATATAGAACTGGTCTCTCTTTGTAACAATAATTGTAAAACAAATTATCAAGATGACACTGCACCAAATATTTTGCAATTGAAATGTTCACATTATTTCTTGTAAGCATCGTTTACAATCGGTTGTAAGATTATCCTGTGTACTGTAAGTGAATAATGTAATGAAGTAATGTGTCTGAGAAGATTCCAACGTTTCGGTGCGAAAGCGAAACGTAAAGTTCGCATCGCACCGGGAGCTCGCACGCTAGCTCGCGTCATCTTCATTAAGAGCGTCGTAATCAAGCGCCTCCCACACGTCTCGCGGCGTCGGAGGCGCGGGCGGCGGGCGGCGGCAGCAGCAGGCGGCCGGCAGCAGGCAGCGGGCTCGATGTGTGTGCATTACGCCATAATTATGTCAACCCACATGGTACTCCCGCGGTATAACACCCCGCGTAGGCTTTTATTTACAATGTGGATGAGATCCGCATTATGTAATTCGTCGGTGTGCATGTGGCTCGGAAAATGTATATGTCCGCTTTTTAATGACTGGTTCTTTGTACTGGGGAACGCATACTTCGTGTAATGACGAGTGACTTGTGTTTACTTACTATGTACAGTATTAGATATGCCTCACATTCATATTTATAATAAATATATTTAAATATTTTGCAATTAAGTGGATTTCAAATAAAAAGATTTCGTAGAATTATCAGTAGCAGGCACGCAGGGTTGACTCCACGGTCTAGATGATGGCCGTCCCGACATATTGAGAGCATCCCCGATTCGTGCGGCACTAGATAACGGTTTACATCTATCTCTGTCGAGCTGTACAAATATTATAAATCGTCGAGTACTGACCACCGGGTTACTTTTTCATCCCTCTGATGAAGGCCAACTAGTAAGTTCGCTAATATATATTTACTATAACTCATTCATGTTCCAATGAGCCCGCATGTCATTCAAACCGTGTAGAAGTGCTCGTGACGTAACTATTTGACTTTATTTGAAGCTGCCACTCGATCTCTCGTTTCAGTCGCCGCTCGAGTGTCGGCACCGGAATTAATTTCCATCCAGATGAAAATAACTACGGCGTAATATGTTGCGAGCGAGTGCGTTTACCGCACCCACGTGTTCCTAGCTGTCGACTCGGCGCCGCATACCCTTGTGACGCTTGTAAATAACTGACTTCAGTATCTCGGCTGCTCCGTGTCCGCGTCGCTGAATACGTGGGAATCAAGTTCACGCGAACGATCAAGGCGTCCTTAATTTTATCGTTAGTATTTTTATCAAAGGCCCTGCATTTAAATCATAATCCAATCGCAAATTGCTAAACCTCTAATAAAGTATTGTCGCAGGAGTCTCCCTTAGTTCATCGTTGAGTATTAAATTTCACAGTAAAAGGCGCGAAATTATACATAATTCGTGGGCAGAGGGTGTTTCGCATCGTCGTGGGTTGCTACTGGTGTAATAACGACATTCGTATTATATTCATCCTACTCTATATATATTTTTTTTAACAAAAATTAGTGCTAAAATCCCACTTCACGTTGACAACGTGTGCTTATATATACCTGAGAAAGTAAAACAGATTAAAGGGTCAACTCAACAATGTCCTACGATGTCACTGAAAGACCTATTGGCCAATCTGAGTAGTGAAAGCTTTTCGGCAGCCAGAATCTCATCACCTGAAGTTAACGCTGTTCAACGTGCATCGACTTCCCGATCTCTGCTGAGTTTGATAACCAGCCATCGAGTCATGAGTGCTCCGAATTTATAATATGTTTCAAGTTCGAGGCTTTCATATATTGATATTGGTTACAAAACATTTAACTTAAGATTAAGGTTTTAAGATGCATCTGCGAATATACCTATTGAGCATGATATTGTAAGCAGCAGTGGTAGAATATTGATTTGAACGTAGATATCACGCACGGAATGAACACATCGTGAGGAAGCCTGCCTACCTGAAAATTCTCCACAATGTTGTCAAAGGGTATGTGAAGTGTATCAATCCGCACTTAGCCAGGGGCGGATTGTAGCCTTAACTTTACTGTGATTGTAACAGGAGCTCCGAGCCCCAATAGTGGGATAATATGGGTTGTAATGATGACCTATATAGGGTTCCGTAGACAACTTGCCGGAGACAGAGAAAACTATAAATTAGTTGTGATACCCCTTTCATTCACCCACTTAATACATACAAACATAATTAACATAACTAAACGGTCATTTATTTCAATCAATTCTAAAATGATTTTGTAAATAAGTGCTTACAATTTAAAACTAAATGACAAATCTGATTATTTCTGATTATTTAAATTGGGGGCTTGTTGCTGCTACTGTTACAGGAAAATAAACAATACTTAAAATAAGAATAATACGTATTTTATTTAGTTGCTACCATTATCGTCTACGTAAAACGTATACAACCTGACCACCCAATACTTTAACGTAAAGTTAATAATATTTTGACCGTTGAATACATTATAACTACAAAATGGTTGACATCTGAAAATATCGGGGCTGCGAGCGCCGTCTGCCATTTTCGTGATTGGATAACAAGCCGACGGTTCCGTACAAAATGGCGGCCTCCGAATATTATTGAGTTATACATGTCAAACGAACCCTAACGCACAACGCAATATAATAATTGCTGCAATTGGAGTATTTCTACGTTGATGTCTTAATGTATAATATCTTGTCATTTTTTGTACAAAAAATTAGTGCTGGGGCGCGGTGTAGTCAATGACACTCCGGCATCGAGGTTCCTTATGTCGCGGGTTGCATACATACAAGATTAAGACAAAAAATTACAAATATAACACGAATGAAACAACCGAAACTCGAGGACAAATATAATTGAATGACATTTTATACTACTTGAAACTATACTACGTACCTGCACCAAACAATAACACCATCCAATCGGGAGCTTATCATATTCGTACCCCCTAAAATTTAATTATTTGTCCTCGTTTATCAAAACTATGATTAGTTTAATGGATCCGATTGTAACCGCTAACATGAACTGTTATCACAAATTATTTTTCTAATTCCAGGTAAGTATTTGTATGTATGTTCGTTAAATGGCACGTCATCGTGTCATGTCCATAAACATAATACACTAACGTAATAGACGTACTATCGTCTCACCAAAACCTGTATGTGCATGTGTGTGAAAATGACAACTGTGCGAGTGACTTTTACTGATGTCAAATTGTCAACGATGCACTGTCGACATGGCTGTCGACTATTCCATCACAGGTTTTTTGCTATATTTTAAATATTCGATTATTTAATTCGTTCGCTTGATTATTTATTACATGTTATATTAAATAATACCATGCTAATTCTAGTAACTTCTCTTTACTTCGCTTCGTCCTTAAACTTAATCTTATTGAACGGGATTATTTATATTAACGTATCTTTTTTATTTGTAAATTGATGAAATAAAACAAAACGTGAGTAAAAGGTACTAAATGAAACAATAATAATAATTATTATTGGTTTTTATTAACTCTTTGATGTAAATCGATATAAGTTATTGCCCTCGGAAATGAACTAACCAAAATATTTTGTATTAAATATTTTAATTTTGTAAAATATTTTAGATTCTTTATTAACAAGATGTCAGTGATTTCATAGAACGATATAGTTGCACTTAAAATTTTTACAGCAAACTTTGTGAGGAACCCTATCTATCTGGTTCAACATTCGAATCCATTTTTCTTATTGAACTTCATTTGAAAGAAACCTTGAAGGAGTAAAATTAGTCAATAAATATATCACATTCGCTGGATATTTTCATATCATAATAATAACAAATATAAAATTCTCCACATTTTATCAATCTAAGGAGCGAATACTATTCAAAAGCCAAAGATGCACCTTTATAACAGTTTAATATTTTTTCTGTCCAATGTGTTTACAAGCTTTAACGGAAACTAAAATTGCAAAATAAGAACAATTCTATTTAAAACAAAAAATATGTATTACTTACTTACTACTTATTTAAAAATTATCCACTTATCGATAGATTTTGTGGTAGCCCTATACGAAACGGTATTATTTTCACGTACACAATATCTTTTTATCTTACTCTTACTTTTAATTATGAAAAAAAGGTTATTATTCATAAATGGAGCATTTACTGCATGTTATTAACCTTAATTGATATAATTTTAAGAACAAGTTCTGTGACAATAAGCGTCGTGTACTTACCTGTGGATTGTCTTTGTTTGGGTTGTTGTTATATGTAAGTAACTATGCAGTCTAACAGAGAATACAACATCATCATGTTTGATAAAATATAGTAAGATTGAAAAGAAATTAATAAAATAAAAAAGAACTGTTTTTTGACAGGAGAGTAATGGAGAGGAAATAGTTTGAAAACAGTCCTACGGCCTATTCTCTTGCGTCTCTTTCTCGCAAGTAGGTTTTTCCGTAAAGGTTGAAATCTCACTCGCACACTGTGTTCCTCTATTATGCTAGTATATTAACTTTATGGTCATGTTTCAATGTTTTCTGATTTGTTTGGTGAGTATCAAGAAATTCATTAAATTTTACTTTAAAACCGTGAATACGATGCAGGTTCCTTATCGGTGGAGGGATATTGTTCCGACTGTTCCGTAACTCCAGAAACATAATGCAGCTTTCTTCGGTGTGTCGTTTTAAGAATGCTGTATTTAAGAATGGTGTCTAGACATGCGTTCTGAACGGAACATCGAAGCAGAATCGAGCAGTAGCTCTCTAAACTGTTTCTAGGAGTCTCTGATTTCTTCTTAATAAACGGGGACCAAAATATTTACCTATCATATAAATATCTATTCCGACCGGAAGAAGAACCAGGTATCCTTCGCTCGTTGGGATGGACCAACCAAAAGGACTATAAATAGCGATCGATCGCCGCGTACTATATCTCATACCACTCACCTTTTCAGGCTTATAATTTTTTCATGAAGCCAGTTTTTCATTGTCTACTACTTACCCACTTAACGTCATCTGCAAGGAAACGCAGTCACAGAATGCTGTCACAGAATATACAAAAGTATATCACAAGTTAGAATACGCTATTAACGGCAGTACACAGTTGTTTAAGCTACTCGTTTCGAGGCACAATTAATATCTAATATTACTTTCAAAATGGTGGTAGTTGTGAACGATGCTTACTGAATTAAGTTTTGTCTCAGCCTCCTGAGGGATTTTTACAATAGAATAAATTTATCAGTGCACACAGTGAAATCGATTTCAAACTCACTTCTCAGTGTTCACTAGACAACGGTTTAAACCATGCTAATGGCTATACGTCGGTGATCATTTATCACCGGCTGAAAAGTAAGTAATAAACTCATTTACAAATGGGCTCTCTAATACTGCAAGAAAAGTACGGTAAAAACATACTAATAAAGTGGAATAACGACATCGACATGAATGAATTCCGGGGCCATTCACGGCAGGAAATTCGTTAAAAGAATTCGTTACAGGAGTTTGCCGCTAGAAAAGTATTTGTACAAACCAACTTCCGATGAATATTATTTGAATAATTCATTCACGAGTCCCGTCCACATCGTGGTCGGTGGTAATAAGCGTAGCTACGGCCGCGACCGTACTACAGTAGAATGCACCACGGAAATGGGAACGGAGCCATTAACACCTAAATACATATTTAAAATTCTCTACAGTGAGTAATTATTAATAATACATAAATTTAGTGTAGTGAAAATTCTGCCTCAGATACAAAAATTGATATCACTAAAGCCATTCGGGTCGCATGATTAGATAACAATGCGCGAATTGAGAGGACCGCCTGCCAAGGCGTCGGCGCAAATTATCGAATTACTCGCGAACAAGGAGCCCTAATACTGTAAGCGATGGCCAGGGATGAAGCTGGACGGAAAGCCGTCTCAAAATCAAGTTTGTATATTTTTTAAATTGTTATTCTGGCCACAATACATTAGTGTCCCAGTGCAGTTCAACCACTCTACTATGGTATGCGTAGTGTGGACTCCATGTGTCACATGAGGATAGTGTATCATCGAAGGTGCTGAACATTTGTACTTTGTATGATTTTGTGCTTTTATACAGTCGTTAAGCATTAAGCGGTCACTGACACCCACGAACATCTGTAGCTGACGTCAGTCGAGCTATAGTCGCCCTGAACTTGATCAAACATGACTGTATCGCTACTTTTGGGGCGGGGATGAATACCTCTTTCTTAGCTCCGACTTTTTTCCTGATGGAAATAACTTATTTTGTATCAGATCGGGGCGGTGCGGGAGTAGTTCTGAGCTGGATAACTCCACAAATCTCAAAACTCCACAAAGATTTTCTTAACTACCTCAAAATTTGAATGAGACAGTAAAACATTACATTCCGATATTTCCATAATATTAAACATAATTATTGAGCGCTGTCCATGGCATAAAGCTACGAAAATAATAATTATATCGTAGTTTCCCAAGCGTAGATCAGCCGGGTTTGATTTCTTAAAAGGCACCTACCATGCAGGTAGTTGGGATGACCCAACCGTATCACTTGTCTGACGAAGACAATCTTTGTTTTACTGGAAGTTAAATAAGTTAATTAAGTTACTCTTCTATTAGTCCGGTGACTCTTGATGACTTGTTGCAAATCCACATTTATCCTTTTTTCTTTAAAATTTTAATTTAAATGTTCAAAACAGTCCTTCTCATTTCGCTATCTTCTCTTGCGTTTGTAATATTCACGCTATTCTAATATCTAATATATTTTTTTAGAGAGTAACGAGTGGCAGCCCTAGAGCAGAAGTTAACCAAATATGAAGTAATTTACGCCTTTACGGCCCTATTTTAGCTCGCCCCAAACCCTACCTACACTATCCTTGAACTCTACACATTGCAAGATAAGGTTCAGAATCCCTAGCACGTTTACTATAAGTACCAAATAGGACGAAGAGAATTACATAGATTATTTGATGGGAGAGGAAAAATTCGGAGGTCGACGTGATTCCACTTATTACATTGACGCTAAACGAATCTGAGAAAAAGTTGCTTTTTCAGGAGAATCGTGTTTTTGCTGAGAGCCGCAGATCGACTAAATATTTGGAAGAATGGGGTTTAAAACATAAAAAGCAACCAAAATGTTTAATTTTCCCATAAATAATTTAACTAAGCTTTTATACAAACCTAAGGTACGAGTAATTATATATGCAAAGTCGTAACAGTGTTAAACGAAGCCGATGTTTCCTTCTGTCCATCCCAACACTTAGTTTTTGAATGTGTTGTAATGCAGACATCGCCATTTCCGTGTTCCGTACGAGTCGCTCCAGCGCGGCGGTACTCATTCATCATAGATCAAAATGAAACAAAAAAATGTTTTATAATATCCAAATAATTAAAAAAAATTACAACTTATATAAACAAATGATCCACCTCTGCTCCATTATTTTTGTATGGGTCAAAAGATTTTAAATTTCAGTATATATATAGTTGATAAAAATCCATTAATTATTATCCAAGCGACATGTTACATAGAGACGCCATCCAATATAATACGCCAAAAAATTAAAACAACCCGCTAAAAGTACCGGTACGTACGTACGGTACGTAGGGCGTCCCGCGAAACATAACACTCATGTACCGGTATTAGAAGCTTCACTGCACGCGTGCGTAGCGTCAGCAACAAAAGTTTTGTGATTTATTACGAGACTTCACGTTTGCAATTATCAAAACATTCACTAGCCCCTAAATAAAACGACGAAAGTAAAATCTTTTGTTCTTTCGAAGTTCACAAAAAGATAATAAAGAATTAAAATTAAGTACTTACCAGGCAAGGCTCAGTTGGATATCTAATATTTGGTTCGTTTATCGTTTCTGTTGATTTTTGTAAATACGCGAGTTTGATTCCAGTGACATTCTAACCGATTATATATTACTAGCGGCCCGCGCGGACATTGTCACAGGTCAACGATTAATTCATCCTTCATCTAGTTACTAGTTCATCCTTTGAAATAGAAAAATAATTTTGTGGTTAACATTCGTAGAGTCCACTACCTTGATGATGCTCTGTTTCGGAGCGAAACACGTGTTGGTGTCGGTATGTGTGCTGGTATACTTTTATCATAATTGTATGTTTTCCTTTGTGAAGGGAGGGAGCTTTTATGCATGTATAGAAATATGTGTCATCATACACTGTGCTTGCGGATTGTTGCAAAGTAAATTAATACTAATTTAAGAAAAATAATTTTAAAAATAGTTGCCGCGGTTCCTGAAACTACCAGTTTTACTTCTCTTTATTATATTAATAAAGGTTACTTCTGATATTGTCTTCTACATAATTATACTATAATGTTTCTTACAATTACAAATAGCAAAAACTTTCAAATTTGAGAAATTTTGATAACCTGCGATATTCGGTATGTAGCTGTACGATTTTTTTCGACTATTTCTTACGTATTGCGAGTACCTATTTCTTGCACAGCTTTTTTATTAATGAAAAAACATCTTAGCGAAACGATAGTAAAAGAAAAAAATATGTAAATGGACCAAATACTTAAGAGATTTAATGTTATTTGATTCCCCGGGATTGAAAGTCAAGGTCAGGCGGAGCCTTAATATAGATCAAGGTTTTACGAATACTTTCACCACAGAATACATGCTAGTAAACACGACAGCAACCGACGCGCCCGGTAATACCACGGAACGTTCACTGCACATGCCGGAGCTCGAGAACATCAAAAAACTTCATCTCAAGCCAACGCCGATCCGGCTCCCGAGCGAGCCCGACTTAACTTAATTTGATCAATCACGATCGAAACGACCCACAGGACTGTGAGCACTCGTGACTAGTGCATTATACGAAAACGCTGTAACAGAATATTGGCAATGCAAAAGCGATGCCTTTAATATTTTATTATTAATTCACCACTTTAAGCAAGAAAACTGTGCGTAAATGTGGAGCGATTATTGGTACTAAATAATTAACAGCTTTCTCAGAAATATTACTACCAAAGCCAGTCAAGAACTTTTTGATAACCATTAAAGCTAGCCACCGTACCGTACCGTACCACAGAACGTTAGTAACACACGCCGCTGTGACGTTGGTCCCGCGCCCCATCTTCACGTTAGTCAGTCGTGCAACACAGATTACATTGTTATCACAAATCATGTATTTGCAGCTTTAGATCCGTTCAATATTTGCAGTAAAACTCTTTTTTTGTACATTTTTGTAGATTATCTAAATTTGTGTCGTTTTAAGTAATGTTCTCATGTAAGTGATATATATGTATCTCAATGAGAAATAAAGATCTTTAAACGGAAATTTGTGTCAATAATTTGTTTCGGCATACTTTTAACATTTACAAGATTTCAAGTTTAGCTACATTATATTACATTTGTAGTCGTAGCTCAGTTATACTTTGTGCAATAAACAAACTGAGTAAGTGACTCACATGAAGCGTCAAATACATGTGAACAGCCTCCAGTTATTCAAGTAGGTACATCATCTAATCAGTAACATCCAGAATCCAGAATAAAATCTATCAAAAACCGGTGCCGTGAACTATGTGAACGTGCCTCATGAACAATGTAACTTATGGACCCCAGTGATAGTACGAGTAGGTCCAAGATGCATCATATCAATAAATAATTTCCAAATCTTTGATGATACAGGTTAAATTCACTATTTGATCATTTACCATAGAAAATGAGTTCCCTTTCAGAGAAGAGTACCACGCGCGGTAACGGCTCCGAGCTGTACTTGCTCTATTGGGTTGACAATTGTAACAATTATTATGAATAATAATTATTTAAAGCTATAAAACATACACCCGTTCGCGGAACAAACGCATATTTACTAAACGAGATGAAGCAAGAAATACCGCAGGATAATGTTTATCACAAACAGTTTATGGTTATAGAAACACATTGAGAAGCCAATGACAGCTGGATCTTTAAACCGAACATTCATTTTATGTTCTGATAAGATGTCTTAAGTAAACACAAATCCGGTTGTATTATAATTTTGTTTAATACACACTTGTAGTATTTGAAACTCGATTCAGCCATCGTCCTAGCGATTCGCAAATATTATTTGATAGAACCATGGTTGAGAATATACTACACTAGAAGAAGGAGAAGAATAAGAATAATTATGTTAATAAAAAAACTGCCAAATATAAATAATGTTAAATAGGTACATATTATATGTAGATGCTAAAGCTGATTTAGTTACGACAAAAAGATCGCAGTCATCTGTTTCACATTACACTTAAGGTCGTTTTATTTGATCGATGTTTGAAGTTGGGTTTTTACTTTGGACGAACGCTTATTACAATGTCGATAAAATGCAACCAGCGGTTAATAAACGAAGTACATCTACGAGTACTAGCGGTGAGAGGACAGGAGCCCAGTGTTATAGTAATATATATAGATTGTGTGTTGCGTATCGGCAGTTCCAGGGGACATTGAACTTCGTGTTTTTATTATTTTAACTTTTATTTAAAACTCTCAATTCAACGATAGCACGTGCATTACATAGCTGAATTGTGAGGCTTTCATTGATGTGTTACAATAAACTTTCACACGTGTGTATGTATCATACGGGTAATGTACGAGGTACCGCGGCCTGTACACACAGTACATTCATATAACTACGTGTATATAATGTACGGTGATAATTATATTTGCGTACCGACCGCCACCGTCGCCGTCACCGCCATGGCAGTCGCGTCCTCGTTAAACCGCGCCCACTCCGCCTTTCATCCGACTGTTTTATGCTCCGAGTTCGTATATAAACAAAGGCCGGCTGACGAGTACATGGCATAATGGCATCTCAGTGTACGCCTCTCGTAATTATTGCAACTTACAAACCCTCCTATATAAAATAATTCACTCCAAATAAATCATACGTATTCCGTTTCAGTTAAACAATACTCCGAGATGAAGATTAAACCTTTTAAATATAGAACTTCTTTCTTCTTGATACAACAGCAACAAAATGCTATGCAGTCCGTCCGATATTAGATGGCCACTGCAACCCATGAATGTCTATAACCAACCTCAGACAGCGCACAGGTCACAGGTATGATTTATTCTTTTACTATCGGTGACTGTAAGTAGCCCATGACATGTGTTAACGTGTCAAAGTCAATCGAATAGAAAAACACAGTTGTTTGTAATAAATTGTTTCACATCAGAATAACTCTTGTTTCATTCCTTCTCGCGCGAAAAGTAGTAATTCCAAAAATAATAATTATCATTTAAGATGTAAGTAATACTTGTAGCTCTACACTAACGAATCAGTAGTTGTCTACAAAAAAGCACCAATCTTCAAATCTGACGAAGAATGGAAGAAAAAATGACTCATCCCACGGCGCATTTTCCCCTATTACATATGTTGAACGTTTATCAGTAATTGTGAAAGCTAGATTTTCCTTCACTTTCTATGGCACACAAAAAATTAAAACTCATCTAACAATTTATTTCCAAAGAACGGTAAAAAATTCATTCGGTTTTTAATTCAATTTTCAACAAAACTTGATATAATTTTTACTGCTGTCAAACTGTTCCGCGGTTCAACCATCAACAGCCTCGTGAACCGGTCTGTGGGTATTTCACTTGTTAAAATAAACAAATAATATAAATTATACATACAATAAAATTGTAACTGATCGCTTTCTGTACATGAACGACATACGAGGAATATATTAGTAGGGGCCTTTATTAATGCAATGGAACAGAAAACAATGGTTGTTAGAATTGTTGTCTGTTTGTCTGTGCGTTTCTTCGCGATAATCTCAGAAACGGCTTAACAACAGACAGCAGACAGGTCACCTAGAGGTAGTGGTCACCGCCGTCACCCCCAGCCGGACAAAACAAACAACTCGACCATCTTCGTGTACGGCCATTTTTAAAATTTATTTGCTCGATTACTCGGATACCTCGACCACTCGTCAAACGCGTTTATCACGTGCCTGGTGCCTGGTGGCTGCGTAAAAATAAACCTATTCGGCATCATAAAATACATATCTAAGTTTGCTTGAATAAATTGTTTTTAGTTAATAAATGCACGCTCGATCGGGAATGCGGTCCGACAGGTGTGAGTGGCATCATCCTCAAGCAGAACTACAGTTTTGTGTGACGCCAGTGGATCAGTCTTCTGACAGTTTAGGGCGATATAAGTGTTGATGATCTGAAGTAATTATGGTTCTGGTTGACTCTCAATGATTTCATTTATATTGGCAGTGTCAAAGTTAAGGGTAATAATTGAGAATTATTAGCTTTAAAAAACAAAGTAACCATATCTATTTGTGCTTGTTGTTTGCTGATATCATATCTTAATATTTAAGATAATATAAATAAATTATATTCTGATGATGTAAATAGTGCTTTGTCCCAAGCGCAAGTCAACTGTAAATAATTAGTGCTAGAAAAGCATTTATTTACATTTTATACATTACATATTTACAATTTGCCGTACCAAATGTGTAGAAAGCAGGCTTTAAATTAAGTTATGAACCATGGAATAATCCAGTTGCTTTAGTTATTATCTCAGATAGTAAATTTCAATAGACCGCCCATACATTGCTTTTCGCAGGTAATCTGTGAAAATTTGTGATTATTACAAAATTTAAAATGCTTTACGGACGTAGAAGCGATTTGTTAATTTTGTAAATTTAGAATCACGTGGATTTTGACGGGAAAAATAAAAAAATAGGCGTAATCGCCATAGCCTGTCAATATAATTGACAGAGAATCCTTATAGCATTAAGTCCGCCTATGTTCCATTGCAAACTTTGGATCATAAGTGTTAGGGTTTTAAATTTAGTTCCGAGAATTAATCTGTTGAAGTGGCTTTGACGCCTGTAATCTCATCTGTTCATAACATTGTGATTAGTTTATGGGTTCCGTTAAGTGAAGGTTTCCGTTACCTTTTGAAGGTTTCCCCCTCTTCAACAAAAAAAAAGGCACAGGCAGACGATACATCTGTGATATGGATGCATGGAAGTAACGGCGCCGCAGCCTGTTCGACACGTGTTACATACTTATTACGTATTTGTTATATGTGGATTTAAAAGTGTTCTGAGGAGATTCTTTCACTGTTTCTCCTCCTCGCGTTAAAGCTTCCTTTAAAAACGGTAGTATAAGGATAAAAATGTTGTGCATAAGTGTATTACAGAATACCTAAATGTATTTGAATTTGAATAGGTGAGTGTGTAATTTCAAACACGTATGATGTTGTTACGTTAGTTATATTGTAAGTATAGCATCGTTCTGTACATCAATGGTAAGTATAACAGAAATTAAATTTGAAGCAAAAAATATTTCCACAAAACTTTCAATTAAAACTCGTTTCGCTTACAGCAAAGAAAATGAATTTACAATATACGGCGCGGAAAGTACCCTCGACGCCTCGGGACCGGGGCCGGTGCTCTGCGGTACATAAGTAAGCGAGATTAAAGCCAGGCTTCAAAGAGAGTGCCGTGGACTCCTCAATATTATAATCCGAGAGAGCCTCCTCGCCAGGGAGGCACCACCCTATCTGCACTTCTCTCTGTCCCGCCTGGTCGGACGCCAGCGAGCACGTCTCTGTCGCACGCACGAAAAAAGAAATCATTTGTAGTAGGAAAGGTGTAGTATATCATTAACTTAAATCATTATGTAGAGGAATTCGTTCCCGTCTACGAGTCTCTACGAAACCGCGTCGCGTTCGCGTTCCGCGCGCGCGGCGACTGCACCGCGACGGGACGGCGACGTGACGTGCTCGGGCGCGTTCGAGGAATGTGGAGCTCGGCGGTAGCCCTCATCGTATAGTTGTATGACTACAGTTTCGCATAATGGAGCGTGGAGAGGAGCGACTCGGCTTTAATCATTGGGGAAATATTCGTCGTTGCTTCAAACGCAAATTATTTTCACGCGTTTCTTCAGCGCAAACGAACCGCAGTACATAGTGATTAAAATCTCGTTGTATCCTATCATTCCCGCATTCGACGTAATGCCCCGCTAAGTGCGGAGTCTGCGAAACACGAGAGCCTCGATCGAGACAATTTCTCGGTTTCGTTCTCTTGCCATTTAAAAATCATTCCACCCGAACTTCATGGTACTTTAGTTTCGAGTGTTCATTTACAATTTACGCCGCGTAATGGTCCCGCCGCATCGTAAGTCGCGACTGGAGGACATGTCGCGGCATGTTATGACATGTTGCGTACATTTATTGAATTCTTGTTTGTAACTAATGTTTTTCATTAATACATGTTTATTATCCTCATCCACATTTTTTTTGTATATTCAGGAAGAAACACCGTCTCGAATGGTCAAAACGCCTAAAGCTAAAAGATTTGTAGATTTTTAGCCAACCTGATTTATGAGTTAGTAAGAAATTTTGGAATAGGAGAGTAATCAAACGCTTAACCCTTTGTATTGTAAAAAATACCCGATCTTTGTGTTTATACTGTTGTGTAATCACTCGTAATACTTCAAATCGTATAAGAAATATTCATGTATCCCGAAAAAATATTAGCGATCATTGACTAACATTGTTGCCCTCAACACGAATAGCTTTTGATTTGATTGAAATAAATGTTTCTACCTCTAACTAAAGTATTAACATCAATCATTGAGCGGTTTATCGCAGGCCGCGAAGAGAGCTAGGAGTAGGTAGTAGTGCTCCAGAGTACATTTCTGGTCAACCCGAGCGACACAAGTTCTTATGATTTCCTCAATGACATGCACTATTGATGACATAGAGTGCCTCCACTCAGAGGGAACAACGTGCTAATTTCAAACACAAAACATAATTGACGTTCATAGACGGATTTTCATCTTAGTCGGCGACACGACGGTGACATTATGTAGATACAGTTCCAGCAAATAAACAATTTGACTTTGACTTTTGTAAAACTATTGTTATACTGTTTATATTTACTGCGGAGCCACATTCTCTAACGAGGCCAACGTTCCAAAATTTGTTATTTGATTTAACTATTTTATTGCACACCTAAGTTCAATTTTTTTTTCACTTTATTCGGGTCAACAATCAGTACACGAAAAGGTTCACAGTATAATATAGATGATACATTATTTTAGTTAGACGCCAATTAGCACCGTTAACCACAGATTACTATTAAGTACGTAAAGAAGCAAACATTGAAAGTGAGTGGCTAAATTATATGAGTATTAAGTATTTAAGAAAGATTATACAAATACAAAACAAAACATATATTTTATTTTAAATTAATTTAGTTGCTATTATTGCAAACGATTCCAATAGTGCAGTTTGCAAGTTGATTTAAATTAAATGATACGAGTACATGTTAGATATTGACGTATCATAAAATTGATCTCAATATAATCATCTTTTATACTTAAATTGTTGGAAGAACAAAACAGTAACGTGAATCAAATAGCATTCGAAATACTGAGAGTACCTACTTACATATCACATTACATTATATGTGTAAAGAAAGTGTATTTTCTTTTTAATTTTTTTGAATTATTTGACGTCCCGATCGGAACATTGAAGAAACAGCAATGACATGAATGGCGTCAAATAGAAAAGATTTTATTTAGTTAGTATTATTGTAATATAAATAATTAGAAGTGAATAAACTTTTAATGCCGTTTTGTTGTTTACGGGTGAGTTTTATAATTTAATTATTATAATACAGTTTTTTATATTTAATATAAAATGCACATATGATAGTATTAGGTTATAAATCAAATATATTTTTGTTTACATAGAAACATATTGGTTTATTCTTTTTAAAAACAACATTAAAAATTTATTCTCTTCTAATTACTTACATTACCATAATACTAACTAAATATTTTTTTTCTATTTGGCGCCATCCATGTCATTGCTGTTTTTCTTCCGTGTTCCGTTTGGACGTCAAATAATTCAAAAAAATTAAAAAGAAAATACCTTTTCTTTACATATGTACGTTATGTGTATGTTCAAAGTTAGTCATTTAATTACCCATTAAAGATCAGTCGTCCATATTTTGATTGTTTCAAGTGATTATTGTAATCTATCGAAGGAGAACTAAATAAACACAGAGTGACAAGAACTAACATGTTTCAATGTGATGCTCTGTGATTATTACATTGTGAGTGGATGTATTGTTAATGTCCTATAAATTTGATTGTAACGATGTGCGTAAAGGTGTGCAATACTGTACCTCACCATTAAAATAAAATGGCGGGC
>PDGT01000122.1:695005-710711 GCA_003671415.1 Megathymus violae
GGGCTAGGACAGTGCGACGGCCGCGGTGGTCTGTCGGATCCGGTTTGGTACAGTCAGCACAACAATCAATATTTTTTATGAAAATAAATAATGACCACGATGCAAAAATATGAAATTATTAATATTTTGAGCCTTTTGAATATGCGATGAAAAAGTAGATGCTCATACGATCGCTAGCATGGTTGTCTGTCTGTCTGTCACGGTTATTTATGCAAAAAACGTTACATAAATTCTTTTCCACAGTTTACAAAATAATATAGTCAAAAATTCTAAAACCGTACCCTTCAATCCTTTTAAATTTTTACAGCAAGTAGAAAATAACTAAAATTACAGTATTGAACAATACGCCGCACGAATGCAAATCCAAATGGACTGGATTCATTATAAGATCGAATGCTTATACGTGTATAGTATACACAAACAGACGACCGCTACGTTTATCTACATTGATTCAATTTCAGAACAACACTGAAATGATTACATCGTTCTGTTAAACAATTCCGGTACAATATTCAGCTCGGCGATATGCAACATTATACTTACTATGTGATGACCTGCTGAGGTTCAATCATCGCCATCTGCTAAGTGATCGGGGAAGTACCACTGCAGTCGTTCAAGCTGCACCTACTTCTGCCGGTACTAGACTATGTTTATAGAGGATCGATTGAACGAGCTTAAGCATATCGAATTATATATAATATTTCCGAATGTTCTGTAAACATAGTGAGGGCAGACTTCATTCTGCTATTTCCCTACCTATTTTCCTCGTGTCATTACTAATATCTAGCAGCGTAAATAAATTACTACTAAAAATCGTTTATTATCTTATATGCAAAGTTCACAAGGTAGCCCCGACAGTCTCTGTTCTGTTACTTTTAATGTAAAAGTATATGGTAAAGACATGGCTTGGAGTTCGTTTTTACAATAAGATTTCTAAGTCGTTACGCGAGTTGCCCATTGGAACTTTTAAGCGTCGCATTAAAACACAACTTATAGGCAAAGGATATTATAGTATAGATGAATACATGAATGACAAGAATGCCTGGACAAAATTAGTGTAGAAACCAGTTCCGGTTTAAACTTTTGTAATTACCATATGTTGTTTAAAAGATGTGCTGAGGAGTTTCTTTCGCCGTTTCTTCTCCTCATTGTGAAAGCACCTTTTTGAAACGGCAGTAGAAGCAAAAAAATGACGTTCATAAGTGTATTTACTGAATACCTATATGATTAAATGATTTTGAATTTGAATTCCGAAATGGATTTCCCTTAATGTTCGGAATAATGATAAAAATGTATTTAATTTCCCTGATGTTTATCTCTCATTCTTCATTTACATTGTAATTTGACTCTATAGGTATATATTTCTGCAACGTTTTACCCCATTTCTCCTGTTGTTTTACTGGAAGTCTCCCTATATAGTATGTCTATTAGTTGTGATGTACAATCAAGAGATATTATGTTATGTATTCTCTGTCGCTGTTCTCATCCACTCTGGACCAGCCACTTTTTTAAGATTATCTTCCAAACGTTTCGTTTGTCGCCCTTTGTTTCTTTTCCCATTTCTAGGGTACCATTCTGTTATAATTTTTGCCCATTTCCATTTGTGTCTCTTACCATATGCCCTGCCCATGTCCATTTCAAAGTCTTGCATATTTTTTTTTATTGTATTTAATTCATTTGTAAATCGTGTCAAGTGTATTGTGTTTTTGTATGGTTTGAATTGGATTATTTTTGTTGTACGGTCATTTAATTCCAATTTATGCTTTAGAATTCACTATTTTACTTAAATGTACTTTTTATGCGTCACCATCATCACAACCCACAACTGCCCCGCTCGGCTCACAGACCAGATCCCGCCACGTTCGCCTTAGGCTGATTTAACAGAAGTGTTTTTGCTGAAGGGCAAAAGGCTGCCTTCACACACACACACCTTTGACAACATTGTGTAAAACACTCAGGTATGTTGATTTCCTCCCGATGTTCTCCTTCACAGATGTATGCGATAATTAAATTTTAATTAGCACATCATTTAAAAAATTAGAGGTGCGTGCAGAATTCGAACTCGTTGCGAGACTCCCGTTCAAACCTCTAAGCTACTTTCGATTTTATGTATATGATATGCGAGTCTGTATTTATTTATGGAATAACTTAAATAACCCTAATTCTATCACATGTAGGTACCGTTTGAAAAACATTAATGGACTTTTACCAATTCTAACTCAATTATAGTCATCATCATCATCATCATCTCGGCCGGACGACGCCCACCGCTGGGCACAGGCCTCCCCCGAGGGACTCCAAGGCGATCGGTCCTGCGCCGCCCGCGGTCAGGGGCTACCCGCGACCTTCACCAGATCGTCGGTCCATCTCGTTGCGGGTCTACCCACTGAGCGTCGTCCGGTGCGTGGTCGCCATTCGAGAACCTTTCCGCCCCAACGGCCGTCGGTTCTCCTAACTATGTGTCCAGTCCGCTGCCACTTCAGCTGGGCAATTCATCGAGCAATTTCGGCAACGTTAGTTCGCCTACGGATCTCACGCTTCTGATTTAATCACGTAAGGAAATACCGAGCATTACTCTCATCGTTGCCCGCTGGGTGACCTCGAGCTTTCTTATTTGACCCATGATTAGTGGCCACGTTCGCTCCCATATGTCATCACTGACAACACACACTGGTCAGAGACTTTCGTTTTGAGACACAATTATAGTCAGGAATTATTATTGACGACCCCATGGCCTAGTCGATAGTCCCGGCTTCGATCCCTGGCCGGGGCAGACATTTATTTATGTGACAGATAAATGTTTGTTATCGGGTTATGGATGTCTGTGATGTCATAATTGTGTATGTCCGTGCCGCCTGCGACACAGGGAATCCTAGTGCGGGGGTTTGAATGTGTAAACGTTTAATTATTATATTTCTATCAGGATTGTGGTCAGCCCGGCGTCATTAGCAAATCAAAGTAACATATAATAAAAAAAAACGAGTTTGTATAACTTCAAAATAAAGGCAGAGTTAAGTGGAATATGCAATATATGTAATACGTGAACGTGTAAAACTATTGCAATAAACAGAAAATTTGTCTGATATGGAATCACCCCTCAAAAACTGATTACGATAATATTTACAACTTGCGGGAGACATGTTCCCGTGGGGCAAGGAGTATAAGTTATAATACATGGTGATTTTGAATTGATGTCTCCTACCTCAATGTAATAACTTTATCATGCCGGTAAACTCGTAGGTGTTATTTAAGTAATATTTTTCTCGAAAGTATCCGAAGGCGGTCGTTAGTTTATAGATACTCGTACTAATATTATAAAGAGACAACGCGAATTTTTTGAGTTTTTGTATGAGCGGAAGTTATCCCCGGAGTTACGGCGCGTATTTTAAACGTAATTTTTGAAAGATACATTTCATTTGAAGGGTACATTCCTCAAAATGAACATTGGTTATATTATTATATCTATTATTATATTATTTATTATTATTATTATATATTATTATATCTCTCTGTCTGAATGCGATAATCTCGATAACAACATATACTTCCACACAGTTTTATATATCGATAGACTGATTCACGACAAAGATAAAGGTGTATGCCGTTAGGAAAAATTAATAAACGCTTGATAAAAATGAACGAAGATTATTTCGGGTGCGAATACTGGTTGTGACTTTACTAATCAAATTTCCCGAAGCGAAGCGGGGCCGGCTATAAGTTATAAACATAATTAGACTGTAATTTCTAAAATATGCCTCATATGTAGTCATAAAATCCGGTTCCATGAGTTGTTACGTCGCGAAGCACGCCGTGTAGATCGCCGCGTGATTATTCAACGACAATACTCACTATCATATCGAGAATCGCGTCCTCCCGAACCTCCGAGCCCTCCGGTCGACCGACGACCTGAAGATCACTTTAGCTAAACAATCTCGATACTTCAGTGTTCAAGGTTCGTGTCTGACTGTGTTTACTGAAATGTCTCTGCAGTTGTTGTGCCGATGTCTATACTTTAACACCGGTATTTACACTATATTCAATTAACGTATATTCAAAGTAAGGCAAAATTACCACAGTATAACAATATAATTGTTACTTATATGCAGGCTCAAATTTTATTGTATTTTTGTCTCTGTTTGATTGTCACATTACGCGGATACACCACTAGACAGATTTCTATAAAACGTTGCATACAGGAACTTTTAGACTCAGTGACCACGCCATCCGTCCATGGTCACGCCACTTGCATTAGAAACACATTCCATCACCAGCTCACATCACCGATATTAATGACAAGGACGCCTGGAAATAATAGTGTCGAAACCAGTTCCGCAAAGGTTTAAAATTTTGTAATTACCATGTGTTGTTTAAAAGATGTGCTGCGGGGTTTCTTTCGCCGTTTCTTCCCCTCAGTGTTCACCTTTTCGTAACGGTAGGAGAAGCAAAAAATGACGTTCATAAGTGTATTACAGAGTATCTAAATGATTAAATGAATTTGAATCTGATGCGAAGAGTGCATTCGTGGCAATATTGCACGAGCTGATTTACGGATTCCTATTAGCCGCGTACCTTCCTTCATGCAGACTGCGGGACGAGCTTCTTTCCGAAGTGTCTCCGGTATGCCATGATATATGATTCATTAAAAAAAACGTAAAAAAAAATACGACAATACACTGCGACCTTGCATCAGAATACCGAACCGGACGGGGCACGTCGGACGTGCGGTTTCGTCTAGGACTACCACTGATGATACCGATAAGTAATGGTTCACACACTCACACGCCCGCACTAGGATTTCCTGTGTTGTGGACGGCATGGATATACACATGTATGACATTACAAACACCCATGACCCGAGAACAAACATTAATCTGTCACATAAATGTCTTCCCCGGCCGTGAATTAAACCCGGGACCCCCTCGCACGGTAGACAGGGTCACTTCTGACTGAGCTACGGGGTCGCTATAAAAGCAGTGGAACCCGAGACAATAGTCGTTCGAATTGATGTCTGTTTGCCTGTGCGTTTGTGCGTTCGCGCTGATCTCAGAAACAGCTTAACCGATTTCGTTATGGTTTTCACTAAAGTATTGCAATAAGCATCACTTAATGTTTAAAGTTCGTTTAATTGCAATCTTTCCATAAACAAAAAAGTTATAGATCAATTTAAAATGACACAGATGCTATTTCTAAGCATAAAGCGTAGTTTTTCTGAAGCGAAGCGTGGGGGTTTATTAATATATAGATAATGAACAGTAACGATGAAAAAGCCTGCTCAGGGAATTTTTTTCAATACAGTATTTACTCCATATGTATATGATATGGACTCAAAAACAATATATATATTTTTTTATTTCTGTCTGATGACCGAATTTAATGAAATTTAGTGATAACTTATTATCAGGGATGTAATCAAAAATGCTTTTTACAACGAAAAACCAACTTCGAGCCATTTTTGATGTATATTTATTTTCTTAAACAATAAATCCTACAAAATTTAATTCGGAATTGATATTAGTTTGAATAAAGGACAATTATGGGTAAGTTATTTTTTTAAAGAAAATAGCATCCCGCGAAACTAAAACCTACAGAGTTGATATTTAAATACAATAAATAATGGTTTTGTTTTTTTTTAATACACTTATATCTGTATATTATGTATACTAATAAATAAAATTGCAGTGTCTGTTTGTAATATTAAAATAACCGTTTTTTACTACATGCATATGAATGTATATACGGTACGTATACAAAATAACATTTTTTACAATTTTTGTCTGTCTGTCTGTTTGTTCCGGCGAATCTCTGAAACGGCTGGATCGATTTTGACGGGACTTTCACTTTTAACTTAGACTACTTTTTTTTCTACTAAATAACTTTTTAGTTAAATTCCACTCGGACGAAGTCGCGGGCACAGATAGTATTTAATATAATTTCATTGGAATAGGGGATAAGTATCACTACACATTCGCTTTACAACTTGTACCGTGTCATGTGGATGAAATATGTACCGTCTTTTGTAAGTATGTGTATGCATTAAGTGTTCCGTGTATATAATTATTCATCGTCACTACTTTGTTATATGTACTTACATAGACAGATCGCGATATAAGCCAGCGAGTGATATAAGATATAAGACAGTGATATAAGACAGCGATATAAAGTTGAGATTGACTTTAAATAATTAATAAATTCTTTTAAATTCAATGAATTAATTCAGTTTCGATGTTATAATTATTAAAAAATTATGAAACGTATTTAGGTAAAAAAAATGTTCTCGGTTGACTATTGTCGTGTAAAATATTGATAATCGTTCTCACCAGCATCGAAAACAGTCAGACAATTTTGAAAATTATATTTTTTACACAAAAATATTCATAGTATAAACTTACTGGGGATGTAAAATAGCGTGAACGCATTCCTTACACAATAGGTACTTCGTGGTGTTGTGGAAGCTGTATGATGACAGAGAACGGGCTCAATCACCGTACATGAAAGATTTATTTTAATACAAGCAGACAAAGTTAACTGTGTTAATATTTATAATTAAAATTTCGTAAACAACAACAGCGGGTAACGGCTATTTTTATTATAAGGAACTAGGAATGTAATTAATTAATGAGGAATTTATCAAGTTTTCTTAACGTTAAAAAGCCACTGCGACGGACGGAAAACACACTATAATAAATGGATCTAACTAAATAATTCTGTACATTTCTGTTGCATTCCCTACGAGTACCATCGATCGAGCACGTTCTAAGTTCGATCCTTGATTATTAAATATAAAAGAAACTTCAAAAGCGTAATTTATGAACGCAAGAGCTGCCATCTGTTAGGACATTGTGGAATGTTTCGTGGATGAGTAGATCCTGTAAGAGACGAACATCAAACTCACGTATGTTGTATACGTATCACGTTTCTATCGAATATACGTTTTTCGTTATTAAGAATATAGTAAGTATAAGTGAGGTGTAGACGCAGCATAGCGGGTGTTCCCCGGCGCGACTCGCTGCACGCTCCGCTCCTCCTGAAGTGCTCTCCTTCACGATACGCCGCGCGCTTAATCAAGCCCCGATTAAGTCGGAAGGAACCGAGCGCGTTCTTCGTAAGTGGACGATATGCAAACGCTTACCGAACAATTACTTAAGCCCGATATTGATAGACCTATACTAATGTATTCAGGTATAGATATTTTCTTTCTCACAGTACATCTTTAATTTGTTCATGAGTTTTTCGCAAGTCAGATTGCCCGGCACAGTAACTTAGATCTATTCAATCATAAGCAAAAAATAATTTTCATCAAGTCAATCATCAATCATAGGTAATATTTGTCTCTATTTAGGTATACCAATATTGCACATACATTGCAAATGTGTAACTAAGAAATGTTATTATTATTAAGAAGTTTCGTTTAAATACGTTTAGTTAAATAAATGCTTGTAGGTTAAGCCCGACAACGGGAAAGTAGTGATTGCGCCTGCCCCAGTCAGGTGTCTGCGCCTCGGTTCCCAGCCGGAGCAGACCGCCGTATATACAACATGTGGCGTCTGTGTGTGTGCATGGGCATTGACAATGTAAGGTGGACATAAAGAAGAAGAGCAAAATCCCTGGGGTGGTTTTAAACCCAATGAAGATATTCTCGCAAACAAAATTTAAATATTGTTCAATGTATATTCACCATTATTTGCTGTAGCTTCCATATTTTGGAGACATTAATCATTAAATTAAAATTAAAATACATACAATATACGACTATATACATTTATAGTTCATCCGACAATTATTACACCGCACTGCACCTCTCTCATTGCAACTCTGAACTTCTTAATCTTCATACATATATGTACTAATACTATGAATGTAGAATGCGAATTTTGTGAATTTGTGTGTTATCGGAGGGTAATCAATTCTCTTGGAACCTAGGACCGAGGCGCCTACTTCGAAAATTGATTTTAAAAGTACCTAGATACATTATTCTAGACATGGCCTATTCATCGTGTGTGTACATATAAGCAATTGCTTTACCCGAACGAAGCCGGATCGAGCCATCACTGTTATATTTACATATCATGTTTTCATTTCTGTATGGAACTGTTCACGTGTATATTATGTTATATTAATTAGGTCATGGCATATTACGAACACGTGTTATAATTCATAATTCCTTCTTACTTGCAGTATTAGACTTGATGAATATGAATAAATATTTATTGATTTCAATTCAGTCTTCCATTGCAATAACCTGGAAATTAATATTGCTGACATTTTTTAATTTATATTCTTTTCATACATCAATCCTGAACGCACACTTACAAGAAAACTATATAATCCCATCTGAGGAAATAGTGACCATCGCCAACAAACCGAAGACACCAAAAGCGTCCAAGATGGTTATTTATTCAGACTATGATGGTGATAGTTTTATGATGTGATGGTGAAAGTTTTTTCAAGACCGAAAAAGAAGGTACAATCCGGTTGCAGGTCATCTCATGAAACTGATCATATTGTCGTCGTCACAGTGGTCTAGGATATGGCCCGGGAGACCCTAAAGAGCCGGTGCACGTTACAGTTCAGTGTGGCCGTTCATCACCCGTAAGGCAGGTACTAGGTACCAGGTACACCTGGTCATTATTATGAGTGCACTTGCCATGTACCTATAGGTATATTTATAGATTTAAAATATATTTGTTATTATTAAGGATTTGGATATCCTATTTAGGCATCGTAACTGATACATTATTTAATATGACGTTAACGAGTGAAATTTTAATGTCTACGACATTTCAATAAACGGTCCTGATCGGTCATCACCCGGAGTGTTTCTATTCATTGACTCCATTGTTGGTAAATACCTGACTTTTCATTTACAAAATAAAGAATACTAAGGTAAATACGTAGTAGTATTGATAAATACTTATTTTACATTCCACAAATCCCCTCGGACAACCACTCGGTTCATAGATTTAGTCGTCGATTTACATGAATGAACTTACCAGGAACGTGCTAGTAGCCACATATTCAATTTATTGTTCTCCAACTTCAGAATTATTTTAAATATCAACCGGCAATCGAGCTACCGGGAGACGCGTCGGCGTGTCCACCGTCTGCGGCACCACCGGCTGGTGTCTCCGACGCGTTGCCGACACGGAAACTGCGTAGTTCGGTCGGTGTCACCGAAACACCTTAAACATATTCGCGGTACATTCTAGAAGAAGAGACGTTCACGTTTCGATTCATGATTTCAGAAAATTAAAATTTCAAAACTTATATTCACATACATATATAATTTATACAATGCATATATTACAATAAGTATTAGGTATATCGCATAACTGTGTACGAGTTTGTCGTGTACAATGTAGTCCGTATGAAAACTTAATGCCAAGAATCGGGTATTGTTTCTGTGTATTGAATGTTAATGTTAAATAATATAATTTTATAAGACAGTGTTTTTCAATTCGGCTCGGTAAATACACTTTTCCTGTCCCGGGCTACTGGAAGAGATTTCGGTGCGAGATGAGTAGTTCTCTTGTTTGTCACTTTCTTGGTTAACTTTTGTATTTAGACGTAAAAACTGAAATAAACAAATAAAAGTTTTGTATAAAGGTAATAGGAGTGAGTTCTTTGTAGAATAAACGAATGCGATTCACTTCTGGGACCACCCAAGCCCGCGTGTATGTACCTCGTTCATGCCATTCGAATATGGAGTGCACCTCCTCGGTGCCGGCGGCATCTGGAAACTCGGTAGCGGTCGGGTCGAAACTGTAGAAAACACTTTCGGACTAGCCGCCACACACTCACTAGTTCTGATGCGAAATTACTCGCTGCCGGCAACCTTGTGATGCGGTTTTAAAGATATCGGTTTCGGTCATAACTTATGGTAAGTGAATATTACCTTAGACATACCTAATGGACGTGGTCAAATGACTCTCCAACACTGCAAAAAAATACTTAAAAATATTTCACGGTTAATTGAGGTAGGTATGAAAGTAATGAACCTGCAACACGAGTACCGCCGGGATTTAACCAGGCGCTATACTCGTAGAGCGGGGTCCGTCCAGCACCACGGTCGTGGCGACTGGTTGTTTGGTCGCGTTACGTTGCGGTGGGAACACAAGCGGTCGGTTCAGTCCGCTGGTGGACGAGGGAAATCCGACGGTGGATAAAACTCCTGATACATTCAGCAACGATCTCCACGTCAATAGTCCATGTCACATCATGACCGCATAACACCGAGTGGATCACAGGGCTGTTTCTAAATAAAGAAATTATACTGACGTCTATATAGGTACATATAATACAATTATAACTGATCGCTTTCTCTACATTGAGTCATCATCATCCTCCTGCCCTTAACCTAATTTTATTTGTGGTCGGCGCAGCATATATTTTTCTTTCATACCTCTCTATCAGACGTCATCTCACTAGTAACTTCCATTCTAGATATACATATCATCCTTCACACGATCCATCTATCGCTTCTTTGGCCTTCCTCTACCGCTATAGCCATCTACGTTCATACTCAATACCTTCCGTACAACATGCTCTTCATTCCTCCGCATAACATGACCATACCATGATAGCCGGTTTCCGCGTAGCTTTTCGATTACCGGTGCCACTTTCAGACTTCCTCTTATGTACTCATTCCTTACTCTATCCAATACCGTTATACCACACATCCCTCTTAACATTCTCATCTCAGGTGCATGCAGTTGTCTTTCATTCATCCCTTTTGTGGCCCAACATTCTGATCCGTACAAGACTGCAGGTCTGACCATGGTCTTGTAGATCTTCCCCTTAAGTTTAAGGGGTTAAAGTTTACGGGGGTCGCAAATTGTCCCCGTAACCTGCCGCCATTTCATCCATCCTATATTAATTCTGTCCGTAACTGTCCGATCTATTTTGCCATCACATTGTACAAGTGAACCGAGGTACCGAAAGTCGGAGCAAACTGGAAGGAGTGCACCGTCGAACGCTATGGCTTCAAAACATGTACACTGTCTTGGTTCTGCTGATTTTCAGGCCAATATTCTCCAGTTTCTATTGCCAATCCTCCAATCTGCTCTGGATCTCAGGTCCATCTTGTCCAACCAGAACAATGTCGTCAGCATATAATATGCACCAGGGTGCCTCCTCCTGTATGTCCGACGTCAGAGCATCCATTATCAACACGAAGAAGTAAGGACTCAAAGTTGACCCTTGGTGCAAGCCTACCGCCACATTGAATTGGTTGGAGTTGCCAGCAGACGATCGGACATATGTACAAGCTTGTCTGTACATTGCACGAATTAACTCCACATACTTCCCAGACACACCATTCTTCTTCCTATCATACGCTTTCTCATGATCAATGAACACCATGTGCAGGTTATTATGAGCACGTCTGTACTTCTCACACAATTGGCATAGTGCAAATGTGGCGTCCATTGTCCCTCGACCTGGCATAAACCCAAACTGATTTTGGGTAATCTCACTCTCTTCTCGCAATCTTTTCTCTATCACCTTTTCCCACACTTTCATACTACGTGACATGAGCTTTATCCCTCTATAGTTGTTGCAATCCTGTACATCCCCTTTATTCTTGAAGATGGGCACTAGCGAACTAGTGCACCAATCTTGTGGGATTACTTCTTCATGCAACAACTTATTGAAGAATAAAGTCAGCCACTTATATCCGTCACCTTTTAAAACCTTCCATCCTTCAACTGGTATATCATCTGGGCCCATGGCCTTTCCATTGTTCATTCCTCCAACTGCTTCCATTACCTCATCCATGCTAATTTCTCTTACCAAGCCCTTATTTACTTGTGCCTCTTGAAGCATACCATTCCAGTAATTCTCTTCATTCATAAGTTTATCAAAATAAACCTTCCATCGTTCTTTTATTTCCTCATCCTTGCACAAAATCTTACCTGAGCCGTCTTTCACACATTTAATATGAGTTATATCTCTCGATCGTCTTTCTCTCTCTTTCGTAATTCGGTAGAGTTCCTTTTTTCTCTCTTCCTCTACATTGAGTATATATGAGAAAAACTATTATTACCGGCTTTTAATTACGCAATAAAACCGAAAACAATAGTTATTAGAATTTTTGTTTGTCCGTTTGGTAAGGCTAATCTGAGAAACGGCTTAACAGTTTTCGTTATGGTTTTTACTAATGTATTGCAGCAAGCATCACTTAATATTTAAAGTTCGTTACATTTTAATCCGGCCATAAATAAAAAGTTAAAATTCAACATTTTTCTAATTCATAAATCGAGAATAACCCAGTCGTAAATCGATGCCGGTGCTGTATCTAAGCGTAATGCGTAATTTTTTTTAAGCGAAGCGAGCGCGGTCTGGTGGTTATAAATAAACGATGAAAGTGCAGCAGCTGCTTCACCGAAAAGGTGTGACGGTGACGTTGTAACCTTTGAATCTCACCACTCAAACCACCAGTTCTAGTTATCCTTTTTACCATCGTTCTCGGGTATTACAAATACTAAAATATATATGAAGGCGATTTTTCGTCAATGTATGTTTTGTAACTCGAGAGCGAGCGTCGAACGTCAAGAGCAACTGTCAGCAGTGACCGACGAGAGTTGAAACCGCGTCGGACACCTGATTATATGACGATACGAGTAGCTGTACGTCGCGCAACTGACGAACAGTAAATGAGCAATACTATGACAATACTATGTTACGACTGTAACTGCAAGCGGTTGACGAGACGTGGTCGCTCGTGCGTGTCACGTGTTTCGAGCTCCTCCTTAGCCTTACTAATAAATTGTTTAAAAATTTTAAATCGATACATTTCATTCTTCAAAGTTATGCAGCACCGTACTTATACTAAACTAACGCGGCGTCATCTCGTCTGGTATATTCGTATTGTTATTGCTACATATTTTTACAAATATAATTCTATTGATCTGCCTCACGCCATTTTAACATTATTTCGGAACACATAAAACAATATAACAATAAAAAATCTATTGGGCTAATCATAAAACAAAAAAAGTTGCTTGAACAGATCCAACGGGATTTTACGAAATGAGTACGAAAAAGGACAAAATATCCCATGTTGAAAAACGGTAGATATAATATCTTAAATGTGGCAAGAAAATAGATCTCACGCCGTACCATGTTTGTCTGTATTGTTAATAAATTACATTACATAATTTATTACACGTACACAATACACACAGTTCCTTTGTTCCAATGTTCCCGCAACTCTACGAGACGGAGCTCGGTACATCCACATCCATCTAGCATCTTCACACCATCGGTCACTCCGTTTAGAATGGACGACTAGAGAGATTAGTTGAATTAACAATTTAAATTAAACAATCTATGAATAATTTATAACCATTGAACAACGCCGTAGGCATATTACGTGTCGGTTACAAATCACTACAAGCTTCTCAACATGGTTTCAGATGCGGAATATTTTTCAACAAACATCCTTCACCGAGAAATAATACTCTTCTTCCATCGCTCTCTTTTAATTCGCAAATACTATTTTTATTCCATTGTGGAGTAATATTATGTGGAATGATGTTAAAAAATCATAAATGTTTAGCGATAACGAGAATTTACTTAAAAGCTTTCATGCGACCCTAATAAATAATTCCTGCAACAGTTTAGCGGAAATAAAAAAACATATTCATACACTTCACAACATTTTCATCGTCACCGTCACGGTCGGAGCGCGTCGACGACTTACAGATCGTGCAACACGGTAGACTTTGTGGTGACATCGTGTAGCGATACTGCGTGGGAGTATCGACCACATCGTGGACCTACAGGGCACTTGCTGCACTGTGATGTAGTGCATACCGACTTTTTATGCGGTCGGTTAGCGAATGCTACGGACATAATCTTTTGTCTCTAGAAAATTCATCTAACCGACGGCATCCGACGTTGATCGAGGGCTCCGAGCGTTACCCTGTACGTACTACAGACTAACAGACACTTTGACAAAAGCGAGCGAACGAGCATTTAGCTGACATTTGAATAACAAGTTGCATATCGCGCCCACAATGAGGCGCGAACTCGCATTTCTCTCCGTCGCGCGGCCGCTTCTAAATGGACTTCATTAAGCGAAAAACGCCCCGTTCCCGCGCCGTCGCCGGCTGCGTGCGAATTATGCAATTTCATTTCAATTTACGGCCGCAAAGTCTCGCGGAGGGCGCGGGGATGGCGCTCCCGCCTATTAAGGCGGCTGCACACACGACCACACGCTTTTTTTCGCCACCCTTCGGGACGCGCTGCAACCTAAATTGGACCCTACCGCGATCGCGTACGATCGAAAACACCACCCGAGCCGTTGATTAAATTATTTCTCCATTATTTGATTCGCCACCTCTTTCAAAATGGCGACAAAAATTTCTGCGAATGTGACCAAGAGAACGAAGCGGTGACGCGCTGAAGCGGCCACGGCGAGTCATAAACACCTTTCCGGCGTGCCGAGCCCCTCCGCCGCGAGCGGAGCCATTACCTTATCAATCGACGTTAGCCGCTCTGATCCGAGCTCGCAGTTATTATTATCATAAAATGAAACTGGATGAGATGGACGAGGAAGATTATCGCCAAATTTTTCACTTACCTATGACTTCACACAGTACTCGGGGAATATAGGCCGTCAGCGTTGCAATTCCCTTCACACAGAGTATCCTCGATCTGAATTATCGTGTTAGATTGCAAACGATTGGTTAAAAATAAAAAGGGATAGTTGAGTGGAAAGATTTTGGGTTTGGGTGATTCGTTAAGGTTCGCTCGAGGCACAACCACCAGCGCACACAATAATCCTAGCTTTAAGCCAAATTGAAATATATCCGGTTCGGAGAGTACAGCCACCATCTTCCACCGCAATCCAGCTGTTGGGTGCCAGCGCTGGCGCCCCCGTGTCGATGTCTTTTATTTTTACACTGTTGGTGCTTTCTTTACAAGTGTGGACGAGTGTGTATTGTTGCAAAGTACATAGATATTAACTTAATAATTAGCATTTATATCAATGGCGACGATATGTTTTTGTTATTGAATGAAGTGACCTAGCTCCATACTATTTTTCGCTGCTTTTATTAATTTTGTTTGCACCAGTATGATAAGGATCTTGCCGCTGCAAACATTAATTGTGGATAATAGTTATCGCATAATATTTTCAAGAAAATTTTAGACAATTGATATGTTAATGTTATTTACAAATTTTAATTATGTGATACTGTTCCAACGGAGGTTGAGCAAATTTGCAATCTTAGAGTTATTTTGGATAGTAAGTTGGGATTTGATAGGATTGTCCTCAGTAACACCAAAAAGTTAAAGAAAGCCGAAACACTACTTATTTTATACATTATATGCGTTAGTTAGAATTTCTCTTCAATATCTTTGTGTCGCCTGGAATCCACACTACTAAACAATATATTGACCTCATTGAAAGAAACCCAAAAAAGTCTGTAAAGACACCATTGTACCTACCGTCAGAAGATAAGACTGGTAGTATACTGTCATCTATGGATAAGACAAAGATCCTTTGACAGCTACAGTAGTTGACCGACATGACAAATTAACACTGACATCTCCTGAAAGCCGTAGACGTATACACCACTCTGTTTTTCTTTACAGAGCTGTAAATGCTAACTCTCAGCACGTCCCCTTGAATACGTGGCATTTGGAAATTGTAGACCAATACAGGTGCCAGTGGTTCTAGTTCTTAGTTAGCCAAATACAGACT
>PDGT01000123.1:16032-26500 GCA_003671415.1 Megathymus violae
TCGGGCGCGGGGGGCAGCAGGGGCGGCTTCTCTTCGCGCATGATGACGGGGCTCTTATCGACAGGCTCCGTATCGGCCCGCTCTTCCAACTCGTCCTGGAAGATTACCGGGATGCCCTTCGAACGGAATGCTTGACGTTCCTCTTCGTCACCGACGCTCATTTTACCTAGAAATGAAAAAAGGTGTAATAGTTGCACATTTAATTAAACGCATTATGTAATCTAAAATACTTGCAGCAGAGATAAAACTTATAATCTCTCTTGATTGATTAATGATCTTACTGTTGAAATACATTGCATCTACTGTGTCTTTGCATGGATGCTCTCTATAATGTGCGAAGGTGTGCAAGAAGTATAACAATAAATATATATATGCAAAATTTAAACAAAAGATTCACATATATCTATCTCAAAATAAAAATGTCAGTTCAGTTAAAACTGCACCAAATATTTAACACTGGGTTATTAAATCGAATTTATTTTACAAATTACATATAATTATTTTAAAATGATTAAGATTCTTGCATTAAACAAACATGAAAATAGTGCTCTACAGTAATAAATATTTATCAAATAAATCACCTGTCTTTTGTCAAGAATTCTCACCCCCTATATTTAAAATTTCAGTCAGATTTTAAATTATGTAATAAAAATATATTATAATAATTTTTATCAAACTATTTCATACTATAACTTCATAAATTTTACAATATCTACAAATCATTAAAGATTTACAGCATTTTAAATATTTCAATAATATAAGAATTATATTAACATATTCCACATTAACATTTTTTTTTTAATTTTAAATCAATGCTCGACTACAATCCTACCTGATGGTAAGTA
This sequence comes from Megathymus violae, assembly GCA_003671415.1. NCBI lineage: Eukaryota > Metazoa > Arthropoda > Insecta > Lepidoptera > Hesperiidae > Megathymus > Megathymus violae. The sequence goes on from PDGT01000123.1 coordinate 16,878, forward strand.
GCGATTCAGCCTCAGATGGTAAAGGGCAATAAACTTTAAACTTTATATAACAATGGTCATATACAATACAGTTAAAATTCAGAAAAGTAACAAAAATTAAAAATACAACGACTCACCAGTACGCCGTCTCCTATACAACACGCACGCAATGACTCCAGCTACTAAGATCATACATACTATGACCACAGCTGGTATGACGAAAGTCACCAAGTAGTCGGAGTACTCCGCATCAGCGCTGCCAGCTTTCGTCGACAGATTGGTGGAGTGAACCGGCACCGAAGTCTTCGGTGTCTTCGTATTTTGTTCGGCGCACAATCCTAGCGGGATGAGCCGAATGGACATCACTTTCAGATCTTTATCGAATACCTGGTCGACGTTCTCTTTGAGATTTCTCTCGTCGACTATTATCATTTTCCGCAGTTCCTCGATCTCGCGCGTCGGACACCTGTCCATTGGTAGGCTCGTGTTATACCTGAAAATGATGTTAAAACTTAGAAGCATTTCTAGTAACAGTATTTCTTATGCTCATTCGATTGAGTTAACAATGTTACGAAGCTTATGTAAGCATTATGTAATGTACGTTGAATTTCTATAGGGAGCTTAATTTCTTTCTCCACCTTCAGAGCATTTAGGAAATAGTAAAACCTCAGCCTCATACATACATATTGGATAACATAATTTTAGATCGTACATTTCGAATTAAATGTATGTGCGATCTAATTAAGAGCCCATCTACTTTGACATCTGAATGATGAAGAGAAATCTAGAGTTCTTAAAATTAAAATATATTAAATAGATTGAAGTTGTGGTCAGGCCGATGGGCGCAAAGTGAGAAGGTCGACGACGACGATTGCCTCGTACCACAACAAGCGATGTTCGGGTCTCAAGGGCCACCTTATTACCTGGCCGAAACTCGGGAGAACTAATGCCTCCCGGTGAAGTTAGTAGCGATCCTCGTAGCTCCATTTATCCGGTATATATGGATTTGTTATGTGATTGTTAGTACGTTGTAGCTCCACCAGTACATTAAGGACCCCATTCATCAACTCGTGGCTTCCAAGAGTTCCTCGTGGTTCTCGAACAAACTACTAGATGGCGTGCTACGTTAAAACACAGTAAGATGTTTGAAATTGTTTACCAGCGATTTACTACTTTCAATAAGACGACGGACAAATATCTAACTCGGAATCATAGATTTTGGAAAAATATCTTTCCATGTTTATGAAGTTTTGCGAGTGAAATTACCAGTTTCAGTGATTTGAAAGGAAAATTTATTAACATTCAATTGCCGTACACTTAAGCTGTAAGAAAATCCTAATAGTCCAAGTAGCACCCGTCGTCATAAGAAATAAGCAAAGAATAACTTCATGTTTTCTATATATCTTCAAACTAAAAATGCGCTGATTAATAATTGTCTACCCAAACCAAAATTACAAGTGACATTCGCGACACATAGCATCAGAAATGTTAATGTGGAAGTTTTGAATAACTTGCTTACCATATAATAGTAGGTGGATGGTCGGTGATGCTCTGAATACGGATATTGTCCGTCTGCTTCTGACCGAACAACGCCGCCAGCTTCTCGACTACCTTCCGTTTGTTACCGGCGTTGTCGATGAGGTTAGGGGACGGATCCATCGTCATCTGGAACTCCACCGTCGGCCTGATGGTCGGCGCCTTCGCCACCTCCACTATCAGGCTGTCGTACGCGCTCTTTTTGCTGGAGTCCTCCGCGATCTAGCATCCAAAGCATTCGATGAGTTAAATTCGATTCTACTAACGTATAGCAGAAGCGAAAAATGTAATGCGGCATGCTGTTGTCTATTTCCCCATCATAATTGTCAGTGAAATTAACTTTCAATTTGATCTGTACTAATCCTAAATACATTCCCATTTTAAAAGTTTGTATTATATGAAGTTTATATAATGTCTTTAGATAGAGAATACTTCCCTCATGCTTAGGGAGGGCCGTGAACTGCTGCGATACTATTAAATAATTTCATTGTTATCTTGTTTTATGTTCAATATTTTTTATATAATGAAGCTTAATTGTCAGTTCTGTTTCTTAATTATGGTTCACTCATTGAGCCCTGATTAATGAAAACTTGCAGCTAATAATTATCTTTACAATTATTATGCGATATTTTAAAAAATAAGCAAAAACCCAACAGATTTAATTTTTACATTATGAAGTTTTTGCCCTAAAACGTTGTAATTTCAAACAAATATAGATAAACCAACTTATGCGTCATGCATGCTTAAACGTAAAAAAGGACAAGATTGTTTTTATAATTTTTTGTGTGTTACACAAGTACATAATTTGGTGTGTGTGACGCATTTTTTTAAGTAACTCGCGGCGTTGGCTGTTTATTTGTTAAAACACTAAAAACTAGTAAAATCATGTACTTATTTTGTTCCATCCTTGGTAGCTACGCTACTAATGTAATATAATGTGTATATAAATCTGTTGCGTAATGTAGAAGCAAAGATTTTTATCTTAATACAGCATTGGCGAAAAGACACTCAGCCGAAGACTTAACCAAGTTTAAAATACCTACCAGTTGGTAGTGCACGCTGCCCTCGTCGCCGGCCGCGGGCAGGCCGTAGAACTCCTGGTTGCGCGCGTCGAACTGCAGCCAGTGTGTGGCGGGCAGCTCGGAGCGGTCGCTGTAGCGCAACGAAAGCGCCAGGTTGCGCGTCCCTCCGTCCTCGGGATCGAAGAACGTGTCCTGGAAATAGTACTCATTTATCTATACTACCACTTACTATACTATATTACTAGCGGACCAGACTGACTTTGACCTGCGTGACCGTTGGTTTGCGTGCAATTAAATCTTTTATCAAAATCGGTCCAACCATTTTGGAAGAGTTCCGTGACATACACACACATTGAATAAATATTATATATATATATATATATATATATACATATACATATATTCGGAAAGCGATCGCATAGCAACCTTCCAGGATTAATTATGAATCTAAATCCGTTTAGGAAGGAGTTAAGCGACATACAAACGTTCAGTAGAAATGTATATATAAAGATTAAAATATATAAAATATCAAATATGCGCTTGCTAATGTCTAATCTCTGTGTATATGTAAGGAGTAACAGCTCAGTGGTTTGAACGTCGGACCGGAGAGTTACATTAGAATCTTGTACGCACCTCAAAATTTTCCACACTATGTACATATAACAAAATTATTATCATTTGCTTCGGTGAAAGGAAACAGGCAGACATGAGGCAAATAAGGGCTTAATTCTTCTACATGTGAAAGGAGACTCGAGCCGGACAGTTACAGGTTATATGATGACGGCGAGTCCCGGTGTAAGCCAACAATCTTTAATTCGTATTCGCCTAAAATTTGACAACGCCGGTGAGTGCGCTAACTTATCAAGGTCACTGAATACGATACATGTATTCTTCTACACATTTGTCAACTTGCGTGAAAATTATTAATTTGACAGGTAGTAAAAAACAAGTGACAAACAAATAAAGAATAATTTTACACCTTAAATTTTTTTTTAAAAGTTGCTTCAACATTTACCTCGGGGACCTTGTAGACTAAGAGATGGCCGACGGTTGCAGTGAGATGATCGACTTGATTGCGGGTTACGGGGGGATAAGTGTCCGGTGCCGGCGCGGGGACGGGCGGTGCGCAACGCCCAGCGCCACGCCAGGCCACCCCGCCCACCTTCAGCTCGGGGGACATCGCCCGGACCAAACCCGCTGAAGGACTGTTTGGTTCTTCGTCGGATTCCATAATCTGAAAACGAAAACAAATATACCATTATGGCGATAGTATAAAACAATTGCTTCATCCGCCCGCTCGCTGAATATAACATGGAGATTTATTTACTCCTCTATTTAATACTACATATATAAATATATAATAAATGCTTCTACTTCTTGAATTTGTCACGAGGAATCTACAAATCGCTACAATCACCTTCATAAGGCGCTTGATATCATCCATGGGGCACGCAGGATCCTTCGGCAGCGTGTCGTTGGTCCACACAAACTCGTACATATCCCCGCTCTGGGTCGCATTCAACACGGTTATCTGGTGCATGTCCGTGTCTCTGAACAGATTGACGATCCCCTCCAACGCTCGGATCTGCCAGTCGATCGCGTTCGCGTAATCTTTGAGCACTCTCAACTGCATTACGAACTGGTGGTTGATGGTGCGACCGCTCTTGTGTTGCTGCACAGTAATGTACAGCGTGTCGCGAGCAACGAGCCCTTCGCCGTCCCGAGCCTCCACTATGAAGTTCCAGCGGGAGACGTGCGCTTCGAGAGGCCTGTCAATGTCAAAATTCAATGATACTGTTTACTTACGATAACACAACACACAAACAATTAACAACTTTATTTATATCGATCAATCAATAAATGTTGTGAGTGGCATAGACATACTGAAATGAAATATTACAGACATCCAAGACCCGATAGCAAGCATTTATCTGTTACATAAATGTTCCGGCCGAGAATCGAATCCGGGATACATCACTCGGTAGACTGCAGAGCCCAGCTACTTCCAAATACTTGTCGTTGCGTAATGTTGTTCAGCAGAATGTGCGAGTAGAAGAGATTGGTTTGAATTCAAAGATTAAAGAAATCTCTTAACTTTGTTATTTCAATTTTCCTACAGTTGCCATTGCTTCATACATTACACTTTATTATAAAAGAATATGGGACCTAGGTGGTCTAGCGGAATGGTAGAACCATAAAAAGTTTGTTACACTCACAGCCCATAAACTTCACGCATGTCCGGTATGAACTGCACCCACGAGTTCTTGTTCAGGGGAACGTTCTCTGCCTCGTACATGGTGAAGGTAAGGTTGCTGCCGTCCTCGGGGTCCGTGAACAGATCCGCCGGTATTATGTACCTGGGGAAATAATGTACATTTAGTTTCATTTACATCGCAATGAATTACACTTCATCAATAATTTATATAAAATAAATTTCATAAACTATATCGATAAACTATAAGATAATAAAAGTCATATATGGATAGTATTTGCAATTAAGTGCCCATCAAAGCATAGTCGAGGAAGCGTGGCTTGTTGTTTCAGTAAGAGATGGAAAGGGTAGTGGACATCGAAAGTGCTGAAAGGTTTTAAGCTCGAAGTTATATAGACAACTATTTGACCGCTGCTATGGCTACATCTGTCGATGTGTGTGTGGCTTACAATAAATATTATGAGATCGAGTCACAGTAATATAACTACCATTAATTAATGGATACACTGAGAAGATAATAAAATTCAAGGAAAACAGAATTGATGCCCGCTCTAATCACAACTAGTTTAACAACAGCCAAGATGGACTGGCAAAAGTATCCTGCGAAGATCTATCATTTTGTAAGCGATTTAATAATATACAACACCAACTAATTAAGTGATTTCAATGCGTGACTCAGAGGGATCATTATATTTTAATAGCCGTAATCTTTGAGACTAGTCAAAAATCACAACAGCTAGTCTACTCAAACCTGATTCAAAACAAAAAAAGCGTGGTCCATTCTTCATTATCGATCAACTAGACAAAAAGCTTCATCTTTTAGTAGTAGCCATTGACGCTCGCTTTGACGAATCATCACTGGCGCGGCGGGGGTCCAGGCTGGTGAGTTCTATTAACGGGACAGACGCCATAGCGACTAACCGGAAGGCCTTCCCAGCGGTGATGGCCAGTTTCTTCATGTGATGGTTGAGAGTGGGCGGCTGGTTGGCCGGCATGGGGAACGTCACGGTCTCCGTGGTCTGTCCCGTGATCGCGCTCGTTCTCTCCGTCGATGTTATTATCTCCTGAAAAATTAACATTACCGTCAAGATTGAATTGAAAGTTACCTCATTACCTACTATTTTCAATGAGATTTTGACGTCTAAAGATACTATTTTGATACTGAAGCATTAGAATAGCAAATATTATTCCAACGAAATTTTGTGTTCCTACAATTGTTTGTTGCCTTTTAAATGGATATTCACTGATGTTTATTAATGACCACTGGGAACTTTATATTTGACAACAACATTCAAAATCCACGTGCTGAACTAATTTGAATGATGTCGTCAAAAAAATAGAGCTCGTTTTGTACATAAAACAGGGTTGTAAACTCAATACAAATCGTACACTACAGCTCACATATGTGAGTCAAGAGTTGTGAGCCTGTTCGCAGAATGTTAATGTTCTGTCAATTTATTGCCTCGCATACTTTCTGTTCATATTATGGGTCTGAGTCAATATGCATTATTTGTGCTCATTCGACTCACAAATCGCCGTACTAGCTTGTGTCATTCTAAATATTTTGAACCATAGACAAATTATCAATTTACTCGTATTTGTTTAAAACAACTCAGTTATTTCTAAATTACTGGACTTTATGACAGGACATACTGAGCCGTGAGATTCTACTTCGCCGTTGAGCTGCAGATCTACAGCTCAAATCCATATGATTTGAATATTTGAATCGATTCAGATATAAATTATACATGCTCTAACGTAGAGAAGTCCATACAAATGTGTGAGGCAGCAAGCAACTGCTTGCGAGCATATTCACACGCTTACGATAATGTCTTTGAAGATAATTGCCAGTTTGTTCTTACACAAAATCGAATAAATATGGATAAATTTTTTGGGGTTCATCTACATTCAAATTAATTTAAACATTAAGGTATTCTGTAAATACACTTAGCACGTCATTTTTGCCTCTACTACCGTATCTCCTCGAAAGGAACGGCGCAAGAAAATCCTCAACACTTGTTTTAAAATTATACAGGACATTCTAATATTTATAACATACATATATATTTTTATTGATTTATAACGGACGGAATCGCCACCAAAAACTGCCACTGAAATAAATTTCGTGATCACAGATCTTCCCATAATCTACTGCTGAACCCATGCGTTGATCGAGTTGTTATCGAGAACTCGCATCTCGACTCGTTATCTGCTTGCTCGCACCTACACTAAACGACATATGTGAATTTTTTATTACGTCATCAAATTATATAAAAACTATAACCACGAACCACCCAGCTCATATCATTACACTAATAAGTACATTACAACATTGCAAATTGTATGTACAAACATGTAAGAATATTTTCCAACGCAGTGTGCATTGAATAAAAGTGCCACCAGCAAAAAGTGAATATCAAGTAAATACATAAATATACTTACATTTTCAAAATTTTACAACTGTAACTCGTATTTCAACTGCGATAATTTTTAAAATAAAAGGCTTTTAATCCTAATGTATGTTATAATTTCTTTTAAAAGAAATATAGATTTTTTGTTATCGTTAGTGATTCAATGCAAAATACGATGTACGAGTGTGATTATTATTTTGACCGAACCCAATCCGTTCACAAAGTCATGGCACGTGATGTTAATGGTAATGCGTTTAACATACAATACAAACGCTTCGTCTTACCGTCGGTCCGAAATGATCCATCTAACATTTGCGTTTTACAAATATATGATACGACGGACCTGTTGTCTAGTGAACTCCTGTTGCGTTGTTTCGACGACCTGCGTCGTCGCAGGAGTCGTACTCTGCGTCGTCAACACGACCGGCGACGTCGGCGTCGTCGCCGTCGACGTCGTGGCCGGAGTCGTCGAGGTGGTCGACGTTGTGGACGACGTCGTCTGGGTCGTTGACGACGTCGTCATTGGCTTCGTGACGGTCTCTTGCGTCGGTTCGGGTGACGGGGGAGTTTCGCTCGACGATATCGGTAGTTCGTTGAATGGACTTAATTTTACCGTTTGCTGAAAGTGCCATGCGGACGCTCACACAGTGATGTGAATTATCGGAACGAAAAGACAATATATTTTATATTTTTAGTATTGAAACGTCGCGCCGTGTATCAATATTATATATATAATACATAAAGAGAAAACTTAGTTACCTCTTTTCTCCTCTGTTTGTCCACCGATTTGCCTTATATTACTATTACACTAGTGCGATCAATAAAAAAAAAAATTGTAAAAGAACATTACTTAATGACTGCAGTTGAATTTCGAAAACTTGGCGAATATTATATTGAATTAAAGTCTAATAGTATTTCAGTATAAAATTACGTTGTCTTTCCGTCCGTATATTGGTTAGGTAGGTATTTATTTACAGATTAAATCTACACTACAAATGCATGAATGTGACGGGGCGTCCGCTTGCTATTCTAACCCGTGTTAAGTTCCCCCACTCTTGCAACACGACAGGATGTTTAGTGTACTTTGAAACATGTACAAAACGTGACAGTTAGAGACTTCACATACGGAAAATGAGAAACGAAGCGAGACAAAATTCTTAACAGAACCTTTAAATATAAAAGTTTAATTACAATTAAAAACAAATAAAAAAGATATCAATTAGTAATTCCAACTTAGAAGACGGATATGACAAATGCAAATATACATTAAAAATTGGACATTCTAAAGAAAAATATTCAACATTTCTCGTCTTCTATATGACAAGTCGGTTAGATAAGAACAATAAAATAAATGTGCCTTACCATTTCAGGTTCGGTGGACGTCACGGTTTCATCAGGAACGATATTTACCGGAGAATGATCCAATTTACGTGGATCGACGGGAGCTAGCTCCCTCGCAAACGTGACATCACTGGCCTCAGGTTTCGACGCTGTACTGTAGTACGGAGTTATTTTCACCTTGTGCTCCTGTTTGGATAAAAATAAATATTAGCGTTGTAGCCATGAAACCTAAGTAAGTGATGTAACTTTCAAAAAATTTTGCATAACGCAGGTTGCTGGGTTTTGTGCCAGAGTGGTATAAAAATAATATAAAGGATGCAAAATTCTATTTAATACGATGCAAAACTCGATTCGCTTTAGCCGTCATTCTGAAAATCAGTGCACTACGTAAAGAACGATAGTTAACTATAAACTGCGGTATATCGATACTATAACATAACATCGTGAAACTATCTCGTTCGAAAATTTAATTATATTATGCTAAAGCCACCATTCAAATGGCAGCTGGAGCGTGGCAGGTAACGAAACAATTACAAGTAATATTAAAAATTCAAAATGTTCATGCTTATAGCTTTAAGTAATTAATTTATTAAAACACTTTAATAGACACGATAGATGGATAATAGCAATGATAAAACCTTCAGTTATATACAATGTACTTAATAACATCGGTATGTACCACAATTCGTCATTTAACTTTTAATGTATTTTTCCAATTTATCCACCTTTCGCGACTCTATCTACATAGGGTTAATCCAAACACATGTACATTTCCCGTCAAACTTTATGGCCGTTGATCTATGCGCAAGTCGCCTTGCAGTACGCAATTTAGAGTATTTTCGGACCGTGAAAGCGCGCAGTCCTAATTACTATCAAGTTTCAACTCGTACCGCGGTTCCGAGGCCAGAAAGATTGGTGAACACTAAAAAGAACAACAACTCACAAACAAACAACACGACATGCGATCAAACTTCACAAGCCTTAAAGCGGGTTACGACAAACCTCCGTGGTATACGTATTAGTACTGGTAGGCTCGGGGGTATCCTCGAGTGGCGCGGTGGTATCCTCTGTGGGGGTCGGTGGGTAGGTCGAAGAGGTCGGTTGGGTCGTAACGGGGTCGTC